>CM040242.1:119960122-120016200 GCA_022545495.1 Chrysanthemum lavandulifolium
ATGAACTTTTACTTGTATGAGCTATGAACTACAGAGCTTCACGGGTAATTCCAAGACTATAGGCTTCATGAAATGAGGATCCTGGCTGGCTAGGCTAAGACCTCACTCAATCCCGGCTAAAGATCCAAGGGTCCCATCTCGACACGCAGCTCATAACTTTACTTATTACTTTTCACTTATCATTGATTGCTTATTCATTACGGATCCTTGATGTGTACCGATTTTTAAAACAAAGATTCTTTTAAGAAGATAAAGAACTAACTATCGCCAAAAACTCAACATCTCTAATTATTGTTTAATGATATGGGTGAAACAATTTGTGGGAACAAAAGCCATAAGTACCTTCGATGGGCTCTAAAGAGAACCAACTACTCCACGCTTTAGCATCTAAACTCATAAGTAACTCTCTCATTTCTCGATCTCCATAAATTTAAAATCCCAAATAATGAGATCCGCGGATGCTTAGCCGATAATTTTAGATTATCTATGGTTAAGGAACAAGTTAGGGCTCAACACGCCCTGGGTCAGTCAATTTTATTCCTACCCTCACCCAACCGAAAGTCAACAAGGTGTCAAAACATATATTAACTTAGCAAATGCTTCATCTCATGAAATCAAGTCATGCATATTTAAAGTCACTCAGTGGAAACTTGCAAATCCTTGGCCTTGTGAGCTAGAATTCGCATTTATAGCTTGTCTAAGAGACTAGCAAACTTTTCAATCAAAAGACTAGCAAAAGCTTCAAAAAAAATTTGATTTGATTTGATTTGATTTTTTTTTAACACTCGGTCTCGATCATTTATATGTTATATCTTGGGATAACCCTTTGTCATAAATAAAAATGATTTTTTTCACCTTCACACTTAGAATTTTATAAAACATTAGCCCTTTTCAATTCTAAGTGTGGGGTTAACACCAGTAATTTTTAAACATTGAGGACAATGTTAAGTTTTAAGTGGGGTGGATTTTCATCGAAATATGACTTTTCCCGCTTTTGTATGGTCCCCATGCAACCCCGCTTTTAACTTTTATCCGAAAAAAAAAAAAAAAAAAAAAAAAAAAAAATCAAATCAAATCAAATCAAAAATTTTTTTGAAGCTTTGCTAGTCTTTTTTGATTGAAAAGTTTGCTAGTCTCTTAGACAAGAAGCTATAAAATGCGAATTCTAGCTCATGAGGCCAAGGTGCAAGTTTCCCTGAGTGACTTTAAATATGCATGACTTGATTTCATGAGATGAAGCATTTGCTAAGTTAATATATGTTTTGACACCTTGTTGACTTTCCACTGGTGAGGGTAGGAATAGAATTCGACTTGACCGGGCGTGTTGAGCCTAGCTTGTTCCCTTAACCATAGATAATCTAAAAATTATCGGCTAAGCATCCGCGGATCTCATTATTTGGGATTTTAAATTTATGGAGATCGAGAAATGATAGAGTTACTTATGAGTTTAGATGCTAAGCGTGGAGTAGTTGGTTCTCTTTAGATCCCATCGAAGGTACTTATGGCTTTTGTTCCACAAAATTGTTTCACCCCATATCTGTTAAACAATAATTAGAGATGTTGAGTTTTAGCGATAGTTAGTTCTTTATCTTCTTAAAGAATCTTTGTTTTAAAATGGTACACATCAAGGATCCGTAATGAATAAGCAATCGTGATAAGTGAAAAGTAATAAGTAAAGTTATGAGGTGCGTGTTGAGATCGGACCCTTGGATCTTTAGCTGGATTGAGTGAGGTCTTAGCCTAGCCACCGGGATCCTCATTTCATGAAGCCTATAGTCTTGGAATTACCCGTGAAGCTCTGTAGTTCATAGCTCATACAAGTAAAAGTTCATGCCCAAAAAAAAAAAAAAATGATGAAAAAAAAAATGAAAAGTCAAAATATAAGTGAATAAAAATTCCTTGATGTGGACCTCATTTTGAGACAATGTTTCTTGAGAGAAGATGGATAACTAATTATCGACTTACTTCATATCTTTATCGGATTAATTCTTATCGAAACGAGAAATTTGAAGAAATTCATTTCACAAAATAAAATAAATAGAGGAAAATAGGAAAATGGGAGCAAAAGGTAATTACACAAGTAACTTCCATGGGTAGTGTTAGCATCTAAAATCATATTTAACAATGATTTTGATTTACGCTTAGTTTGGGGACTTGTGAAAATCGGGGGACGATGTATTCTATCCGTATGGTCACTCCTCGTTGAGTTGTGTTTCTCGCTCCGTGATCCTAAAATGTCTTTTGAAAATGTGGAGTTATCGATTGACATGAAAGTTCAATAAACCGTCACTCATAAAAGGAATGTGCTTAATGATATGTCTATATATGAAATAAAATGGTTTAAAACAGGCGTTTTCAAAGATAAAGATTTTGTACCCTCGATGAACATCTTTCTCGTTTCTTGTTTGATGTGAGGATTATTAGTTAAGGGGTTTAAAGATTTTCTTTCACTACGTGTGTAATTAACATTCATGCGGGACCAGCAATGGTTTTAGTGTGGGTATTTTGATGAGTGCTAAACACACATCATTTTATATCTAAAAATATGCTAAATCGGACTAATAACCATGAAATATGTCAAATTATATTGCAAAAATGTTGTATATGTGTTATTATGTCTTGCAGGTACAAGGGTTTGAAAACAAAGCAAAAACGGTGATTTTCCAAGCCCAAGCCCAAGCCCAGCGAATCTACAATCATGCCCAGGCCCAATGAAATTGCAAAATAAAATCCAAGCCATGGGGAATAAATTGATGCAAAGCAAAGATTCCTCAAAAGAGATTAAGAAACCCTTATTTCTAAAAACGCCCCATTTACTTTTTCATTCACATATAGATATTATGATTAAGCACATTCTGATTATGAGTGACGGTTTGTTGAACTTTCATGTCGATCAATAACTCCAACATTTTTCAAAAGACATTTTTAGGATCACGGAGTAGGAAACACAACACAGTGAAGTGACCATACTGGATAGAATACATCGCCCCGATTTTTCATAAGTCCCCAAACTAAGCGTAAAATCGAAATCATTGTTAAATATGATTCTAGATGCTAACACTACCCATGGAAGTTACTTGTGTAATTACCTTTTACTCCCATTTTCCTATTTTCCTCTATTTATTTTATTTTGGTGAGAAATGAATTTCTTCAAGTTTCGTTTCGATAATTTTAATCTGATAAAGATATAAGCTAAGTCGCTAATTAGTTATCCATTTTCTCTCAAGAACTATTGTCTTAAAAATGAGGTCCACATCAAGGAATTTTATTCACTTATATTTTGTTTTTTTTCATTTTTTTTTTTTTCATTTTTTTTTTTTTTTTTTTTTTTTTTAACTCTTATACTTTTTACTTATATGAGCTATGAACCACGGAGCTTCACGGGGTAATTCCAAGACTATAGGCTTCATGAAATGAGGATCCCAATTGGTTAGACCAAGAACCTCACCCAAATCCTGGCTAAAGATCCAAGGGTCCGATCTCGAACCGCAGCTCATAACTTTATTTATTACTTATTACTTTATTTATTACGAGTCCTTGATGTGTACCCAATTTTTAAAACAAATATTCTTTTAAAAAGATAAAGAACTAACTATCGCCAAAAACTCAACATCTCTAATTATTTATTAAACATATATGGGGTGAAACAATTTTGTGGAACAAAAGCCATAAGTACCTTCGATGGGCTCTAAAGAGAACCAACTACTCCATCGCAGCATCTAAACTCATAAGTAACTCATCATTTCTCGATCTCCGCAAATTTAAAATCCCAAATAATGAGATCCGCGGATGCTTAATGATAATTTTTAGATTACCTATGGTTAAGGAACAAGCTAGGGCTCAACACGCCCGGTCAAGTCGTAATTCCATTCCTACTCTCACCGGTGGAAAGTCAACAAGGTGTCAAAACATATTCATTAATTTAGCCAATGCTTCATAAAATAATCTCAAGTCTCGCATTTTTAAAGTCACTTATTAGAAACTAGCAAATTCTTGTTTAAGCTTCGCGATATTTAAAATCACTTAGGAGACTTGCAAATTCTTGGCCTCGTGAGCTAGAATCGCATTTATAGCCTCTTGTCTAAGCAATTAGCAAAGACTATTTCAAGAAAACGCATATTTAAAGAAACTTCTAAGAAACTCGCAAGAACTTTTTGATCATAAAACTAGCAAAAGCTTACAAAAATTTTTAAAATTTTCTCATTTTTGCACAATTTTTCATTTTCTAAGGAAAAACGGGGTTGCGAGAGTACACGGCAAAAAACAAACAAGTGCGGTCAAATCAAATCGAAGATTACCCACCCCAGACTAAAATCAAACATTGTCCTCAATGTTTAAAGGTAAGGGTTCTCAACAAAAATCTAAAGCCATTGGTTAGTTATGCTAATAGATAAACGATAATAGATAAAGATTTTGGATATCGGATTTACCAGAGGCGCCGAAACATGAAACTCGGAGGAGAAAAGACAAAACTTCGAGCACGAGAGTCTTCATATATCGAGGAAAATCACTCGACATAAACAACACGAAACACGAGAAATGGAAGAAGCGAACCTCCTCACGTCACTTATTAGAAAACATAAATAAGATAAAAGGATAAGCATGGGGTGCCTCCCTAAGCGCTCATTTTTGTTAAGCGAGTCGCTAGCTTTGACTCGTCCCGAATTCATTGTCCTTGGGAAACAAGCGGAAGGATACCCAGATCAAAGATGGTATCCTCACTCTGAGAGAAAGAGAATGGGTGGGTTGGGAGGAAAGAAAATGTCGGGCTCAAGCACAAATGGGATAACTTCTCCCAAACTCACATAAGGTTTTTCAAGAAAGCATGATCCATCATCCGGTGGTTTAGCGGGCGGACGAAGGGATGACAGATCAAAGTAAAATGACTCCATAGAAGAAGAGAGTCGATGGTACAGATAAATGTTTCTTGAAGGTTTATCAATGAAGGCATCCAAGAGAGGATCCTTATCTCGAACAACGGTTTTAACAAAAAGCTCATCAATGAATATCCCGGGTTTAAAAATCTTATCTTCACATGTCGGCTCAACGGAATACGTGATGGTAGACTCATCAGAGAGAGGAGAGTCGAGAGAAACATCAACAACAACCATATCCCCGTCGGGATCATTCACAACATCCTCAATGCCCGGTGGTATTGGGTCATTCACAACATCCTTATTTTTGAAAAATCGGCATTCTCTATAACCTTTGGCTCTGATACCAATCTGTCACACCCTCATGGGAATGAAACACGAGTGTAACGGAAGGAACATAAGCAAAAGATAATAGAACATACCAACATTAATATTAAAAGAAATATTACACCATTACAATACCAGTTTAGTCATCATCTAAATATATTACAAAGTTTAGATTCCAAAATATTGAGTTTTATTACATACGACTTGTAGTGACAAGTGAAAACTTCTTTATGCAAGACTTGATAGAAAAGCTTACTAACGATCACCGAAATGCATGAGAGAAAAGCGGGTCAACTATGAAAATAGTTGGTGAGTAAACACGTTTAGCAAAAATAAGAAAACTCGTAAGAAAGAGTCAAAGGTTGCGGTCATCAAAATAGTCCACAAAGCAAAGGCATTGTGTATCCACTCAGTTCCAAGTTCCGCCATACAAAACTTGCAACACTGTGGTGTACACAACCCATTGCACGAAAATACTTCGGCGTCAGTGGTCAAGTATAAGCGGTCATAATAGTTCACAATATAGTACCACGAATATAATAATAATTTAGGTAGGCTAACGATGAAGCCAAATTAAGTTGGGTGCCACTTCCCAAAGTTATGTTGGGTGCCTCTTCCCAAAGATATCTGGTACCTCTTCCCAAAGATATACTGGGTACCTCTTCCCAAAGATATCTGGTACCTCTTCCCAGAGATATCTTTGGGTACCTCTTCCCAAATATATTGGGTACCTCTTCCCAAAGATATCTGGGTACCTCTTCCCAAAGATATCTGCATGAACAAAGGTGTCTATATAGTGATGCTCGAACATGGGAGACTTTATAGTGATGCTCAGAACATTGGAGACTTTAGGACAAGGTCATAACACGTCACGGTTCAATAAGTTCAAATAAGTCATAATTTCGTAATTAAGTTCAAGGATTTAATTCGAGTTCAAATATTCAAGTCAAAAGAGTTCACAATTGTAAGGATCAATTTAATTCAAGTATGGTTCATGCATTCACCCCAAAATATAGTAAAAGCGGTAAAAGGGGATGTGATTACTCACTTGATAAACCGAGAGGCGATGACAAAAGTGAGTACACCGAGGTATAATGTGATGTGTTAGCGGGACCTATCACGAATGATATGATATGCAATGAGTTGCAATTTAATGTTATGCATGCACTTTCAGATGTTATTTATACCATTAGCGTAGTTTTGAAAATATTACTAATCGTCGAAAAATACTCTTTTGACGTCTAGACCCTTCAAAATGACTTTACAGTTTTTACTTCAAAATGTCATCCTTCAATGGTTTTATAATGATTTTGGTGAAATTATCACTTTCCGTCAGTAAAACAATGTCGGTGGAAAAATCATGAAATTAACAAAATAGCTCGGGAAAAGCAATGTAAAGCGGTGTCGTCGATCGTTAGAGAACGAACTCTACGGTTTTGGAAAGTTTGTATCGATATCTAAAAGTTTCAGTTCAGGAGTTTTCGTTAAAAGGTCTCGATCATAAAGATATCAAAGGCTAAAGATGGTGGTTTTGGTTAATTGTGCGTAAAATGAGTTTGACCAATGTTTGAACATCCGTAATTAATTCACTATGACTCCGCTTTGCAAACGGCTTTTTGTTTTGAAAAATATGGCCGATGAACTTGATTTTACTAGAAGACACTTCGTTATAAAAGTTTCACAACCTTGTTAAAAGCATAAACATAGCCTTTGACACGGTAATGAAATACTTGAATCGTAAAAATAATATAATTTTCGAGAAAATAATAATTCTGACAAGTTTATAAAAACGTGCATATATTTGTCGTTTCAAATCCGTTTTCTCGTATAATATGTCCTTAACCGTATCGAAGTAAACTAATATATTTTGATAAGTGAAATAATTTGTGAAGCTTAAGGCTCGTTTTGACCCGAAAATACTAAAACGACGAAAAGCTGAAATTTTACGAAAATAAACATTTCGTCGTCAAACTTTAAAAATTCACCACCCGTTATAACTCCGTTTTATCCGTTCAAAAGGCCAGATTCGTTTTAAAGTATATTTTCTAAATATCAAGGCCAAAACTTCACTACTAACTTCGGATTTTCCAGAAATTCGAATTAAGGACAGAACCAAATATATAGTTATCGAAAATAGTTTTCTCGGACAAAACCTATTCTAATCCCTTCAAATCAACTCCAAAACTAATCTAATCCTACCATACACCTTCTTAGGGTGTCATGGGTTCCTAATCACCATCAAGACCAAAGAATAACTTGGGAATAATTATAGGATGACTATAAATATATATAACTTCTAAAATCTTGAAATAAATGGTATAAATCACA
Organism: Chrysanthemum lavandulifolium; assembly: GCA_022545495.1. Taxonomy (NCBI): domain Eukaryota; kingdom Viridiplantae; phylum Streptophyta; class Magnoliopsida; order Asterales; family Asteraceae; genus Chrysanthemum; species Chrysanthemum lavandulifolium. The sequence continues at coordinate 119,967,652 of CM040242.1, forward strand.
TAACATGCATATAAGCTCCAAAATGAAAAGAAACTTATGAAATGAAGAGGAAACATAAAATGATAAGAATATGCTTACTAGTGAAAATGAAGAGGTGCTAGTAACAAGGATTAACTTAAATATCCTTGGTTTTTATTTCAAAACCAAATAAAGGATATATACTAGATTGTAAACACTTGAACTTTGCAAAATCTTGATCCTTGCTCTTATTGTTGTGGCGGTTTGTGAACCCAAAAGAAGAGAGATTTGTTTTCTTACACTTGAGGACTATGAGAAAAATGAGATGCATGAATGAGGATTTTCAAGTGAGACTTTTATGTAATGTAAGAAATTTAACAATCAAAGACCTTGCTTCATTTAATGACCTCCCTCCCCTAGGGGCCGGTTTTGTGGGATCATGTCTCACCAATATATATTTTTTTTTTCTTTTTAAAATGTATAAGCATTTACTTGTATAAATTGGTAAGAAAGTGTAAGTAAATTGTGTAGGAAATGTACAAGTAAAGGTAAAATAAATTTTTGGTACAAGTAAGTTTTTAATAAGTCAAAATAGGTTGTATTGAGATGATAAAAATTGTAAAATACTTTCCTTGTGAAAATTGAGTGATAAAATAATTATCGTATAATTTTTAAGAAAAACGTCGTAATAATTAAACTTTAACGATTTAAGTACCAAATAAATTTGAAACACTGGAAAAACTAAAAATATAGTTTTTATGAACTAGATGTAAGTTTAAAAATACCTCGGGATCATTTTTGAAAGTAACGGATTAAATATACAAAATAATAACTCACATGATAAAGATTATTAAATATAAAAATTTCGCGTTAAATGTGAAATGAAATGCCATGAATGAATTAATATGATGCATATATAATTTAAGAAATGACCGAATTTGAGAATTGTGACATTCTTCCCATGTCGGTGAATCACGTCCCGTGATTCGATTAACGATACTATGGTCCGAACCTCGACAAGAGTTCTATAAGTTCATGCTCATACGAATCTAAATGATCATATCAATGCCCATGCGCATGGGTTCCCCATTCAACTAAGACGTGCGTGATCGGTTGATAGGGTAAACTTATCCAATATCGAGCGTAGCTCTCAAAAGACCTTTAGGTAGTCGATTCTAATTTAATCTCACAACTCATCAAACAAGAACTGTCATGAGATTAAACTAAACCGACTTGAGTAAACTTGTCTCTTAGCTTGATTTTCGCAACTCATCAAACAAGAACTGTCACTAGATCAAGCTAGGAAACAAGTTGTTAGAAAGGTAGGATGCCACATCCTTGAATGGAGTCTTTTGAAAGATTCGCTCGATATTCGATTTGCTTACACAATCAAATCCAATCAACAAAATATATAACAACTAAGGTCGATATCAATAGGTCTCAAATTAATCAATGTCGTGAACGTGTAAAGATTGGAAGGAAGTTATGTACTCAAAATCATGTCGTACAGAAATAAGGTGGTTGATCAAAGAAATGTACCCGTTATGCGTTGCGGGCTTCCTCGGTACCGGATAGAATGCTCGACCACGCGGGAGGAATTTCAATGTTACGATCTTGTGGGCCTTATTGCCAACGCCTGAGTTTGGGCGATTACCTCCTTGATTGGGAGTTCTTTTCAACTTTGGACGGTATTGCGAAGGTGATCTAGACTTCCACACTCGTAACATGCTTTTCTCATCGCCTGATTCCCGCCTGTTTGAGCAATTTCGTGCGGTGGCCCGTCTCGTCCACATTTGTTGCACCTTGCGCGATCTCCGAGTGATGATAATTGCATCGAGTACACAAAGGATGTGGACACGCATATCCTTTGCGCTCTCCGGTGGTCGCCCATAGTTCGATTTATTATTGCCTCTTGTTTTCTTGATTTCGGTCTCGGCTTCCACGGTGATCCTCCTGTCGCTTTAGTCCATTGTTTGAAGTACCTTCTCCGTTGTTGGTTAGTCTAGCATCGAGATGTATTATAATTGGGTGAGTAGATTAAGCTATTCCGGCAGCGTTGTTGTCTAGATCGTCATTGTTGTTTGAGTTGCCATTGTTGTTACCTCCCGAGCGTGTGTTTCTTGCGACCATGATCCCTGAGAGGACCCAAAACATCGGGTTGAGTAAGCGACATTCTAACGAAGTCGAGATGAGGTGCGAGCGGTGGTAATGTGTTATAGTGATCGAAACATGGAGAATTGAGACATGCTATGTCTTAACAAGTCGAAAGATGGAAAAGAGAAGATATGAACAAGGTACGGTAATGTAGGCGTGAGCGTAAAACATGCCATGCATACCCGCCGACCAATGCAACTTCGGTGACCGGACTCTAAAGACTCGACTAAACATGATTTAAAATTACCACTCTTATCATTGCATGGTTCTTCATAAATTAGACATAGTTGATCGTGCTATGTATAATTTATGAGTAACGATGCAACGATAGGACTAGTTGACTCGAATGGTGTTCATTGTTTAATAAAATAATATACAAAAAAATTTTTTTATTAGGTTATAATTTGTGATTTTATTTTGAAAATCGGCATTCTCTATAACCTTTGGCTCGATACCAACTGTCACACTCCATGAGGCGGAAACACAGTGTAACTAAGGAACATAAGCAAAAGATAATAGAACATACCAACATTAATATTAAAAGAAATATTACACCATTACAATACCGGTTTTAGTCATCGGCAAATATATTACAAAGTTTAGATTCCAAAATATTGAGTTTTATTACATACGACTTGTAGTGACAAGTGAAAACTTCTTTATGCAAGACTTGATAGAAAAGCTTACTAACGATCACAGAAATGCATGAGAGAAAAGCGGGTCAACTATGAAAATAGTTGGTGAGTAAACACGTTTAGCAAAAATAAGAAAACTCGTAAGAAAGAGTCAAAGTTGCGGTCATCAAAATAGTCCACAAAGCAAAGGCATTGTGTATCCACTCGGTTCAAGTTCCGCCCATACAAAACTTGCAACTTTGTGAACACAACCCATTGCACGAAAATACTTCGGTCAAGTGGTCAAGTATAAGCGGTCATAATAGTTCACAATATAGTACCACGAATATAATAATAATTTAGGTAGGCTAACGATGAAGCCAAATTAAGTTGGGTGCCACTTCCCAAAGTTATGTTGGGTGCCTCTTCCCAAAGATATCTTGGTACCTCTTCCCAAAGATATCTGGGTACCTCTTCCCAAAGATATCTGGGTACCTCTTCCCGAGAGATATCTGGGTACCTCTTCCCAAAGATATACTTGGGTACCTCTTCCCAAAGATATCTGGGTACCTCTTCCCAAAGATATCACGCGAACAAAGGTGTCTATATAGTGATGCTCCGAACATGGGAGACTTTATAGTGATGCTCCAACATTGGAGACTTTAGGACAAGGTCATAACACGTCACGGTTCAATAAGTTCAAATAAGTCATAATTTCGTAATTAAGTTCAAGGATTTAATTCAGTTCAAATATTCAAGTCAAAAGAGTTCACAATTGTAAGGATCAATTTAATTCAAGTATGGTTCATGCATTCAAACCCCAAAATATAGTAAAACGGTAAAAGGGGATGTGATTACTCACTTGATAAAGCGAGGCGATGACAAAAGTGAGTACAAGGTATAATGTGATGTGTTAGCGGGACCTATCACGAATGATATGATATGCAATGAGTTGCAATTTAATGTTATGCATGCACCGTATGTTATTTATACCATTAGCGAGTTTTGAAAATATTACTAATCGTCGAAAAATACTCTTTTGACGTCTAGACCCTTCAAAATGACTTTACAGTTTTACTTCAAAATGTCATCCTTCAATGGTTTTATAATGATTTTGGTGAAATTATCACTTTCCGTCAGTAAACAATGTCGGTGGAAAAATCATGAAATTAACAAAATGGCTCCGGAAAACAATAGAAAGCGGTGTCGTCGATCGTTAGAGAACGAACTCTACGGTTTTGGAAAGTTTGTATCGATATCTAAAAGTTTCAGTTCAGAGTTTTCGTTAAAAGGTCTCGATCATAAAGATATCAAAGGCTAAAGATGGTGGTTTTGGTTAATTGTGTGCGAAAATGAGTTTCGCCAATGTTTGAACATCCGTAATTAATTCACTATGACTCCGCTTTGCAAACGGCTTTTTGTTTTGAAAAATATGGCCGATGAACTTGATTTTACTAGAAGACACTTCGTTATAAAAGTTTCACAACCTTGTTAAAAGCGCATAAACATAGCCTTTACGCCTAATGAAATACTTGAATCGTAAAATAATATAATTTTCGGAAAATAATAGTTACGGCAAGTTTATAAAAACGCATATATTTGTCGTTTCAAATCCGTTTCACGTATAATATGTCCTTAGCTTCGTATCAAGTAAACTAATATATTTTGATAAGTCGAAATAATTTGTGAAGCTTAAGGCTGTTTTGACCGAAAATACTAAAAACAATGAATTTGAAATTTTACGAAAATAAACATTTCGTCGTCAAACTTTAAAAATTCACGGCTTCAAGTTATAACTCCGTTTTATCCGTTCAAAAGGCCACGGATTCGTTTTAAAGTATATTTTCTAAATATCAAGGCCAAAACTTCGTACTAACGTCGGATTTTCCAGAAATTGAATTAAGGACAGAACCAAATATATAGTTATCGAAAATAGTTTTCTCGGACAAAACCTATTCTAATCCCTTCAAATCAACTCCAAACTAATCTAATCCTACCATACACCTTCTTAGGGTGTCATGGGTTCCTAATCACCATCAAGACCAAAGAATAACTTGGGAATAATTATAGGATGACTATAAATATATATAACTTCTAAAATCTTGAAATAAATGGTATAAATCACATAACATGCATATAAGCTCCAAAAATGAAAAGAAACTTATGAAATGATGAAGAAACATAAAAATGATAAGAATATGCTTACTAGTGAAAATGAAGAGTGCTAGTAACAAGGATTAACTTAAATATCCTTGGTTTTTATTTCAAAACCAAATAAAGGATATATACTAGATTGTAAACACTTGAACTTTGCAAAAATCTTGATCCCTTGCTCTTATTGTTGTGGCCGGTTTTGTGAACCCAAAAGAAGAGAGAGATTTGTTTTCTTACACTTGAGGACTATGAGAAAAAATGAGATGCATGAATGAGGATTTTTCAAGTGAGACTTTTATGTAATGTAAGAAATTTAACAATCAAAGACCTTGCTTCATTTAATGACCTCCCTCCCCTAGGGGCCGGTTTTGTGGGATCATGTCTCACCAATATATATTTTTTTTTTCTTTTTAAAATGTATAAGCATTTACTTGTATAAATTGGTAAGAAAGTGTAAGTAAATTGTGTAGGAAATGTACAAGTAAAGGTAAAATAAATTTTTGGTACAAGTAAGTTTTAATAAGTCAAAATAGGTTGTATTGAGATGATAAAATTGTAAAATACTTTCCTTGTGAAAATTGAGTGATAAAATAATTATCGTATAATTTTTAAGAAAAACGTCGTAATAATTAAACTTTAACGATTTAAGTACCAAATAAATTTGAAACACTGGAAAAACTAAAAATATAGTTTTTATGAACTAGATGTAAGTTTAAAAATACCTCGGGATCATTTTTGAAAGTAACGGATTAAATATACAAAATAATAACTCACGCGATAAAGATTATTAAATATAAAAATTTACGCGTTAAATGTGAAATGAAATGCCATGAATGAATTAATATGATGCATATATAATTTAAGAAATGACCGGAATTTGAGAATTGTGACAAATATCATCAACAACCTCGGACTCAATTGGGATTGGGATAAGGATCTCAACATCAGACAATTCCGTTTCCGGAATAGTACTAAGATGCTCATCCCCCATTATGAGAGAGTCAACGGGTTCAACAATTTTCAAGAAATAGAATCATCGACCTCTTCCAAAACGACGTCACTTTCTCAACCGGCGAGTAAAGGGAAGAGTCGAAATGAAAGGCTCGAAAGCGGGAGTGGGATTGCCACTCGGAGGAGTATAATCGTCATCGAATCGAATCGTAAACCGAAGGTCTCCAGTAACTAATTTTAGCGGCTTGCTCTTGATGAGTAATTCACCATAATTTTCTAAGGAGGATCTTCTTTCCGTGGGTAATTTTATCAAGAAGATTCTTAAGATCAATCATTGCTTCCGAAATTTTGGATTAGACATTAGTGAAGGGCGTGGTTGAACTTCTTGGTATTGTGGAGGTGGGTTATAAGGATAATCGTAATTGTTACAAGGAACTTGCTCGTAAACAATCGGATTCTGCATCTGACAATCGGAATTAACGTGCGGACCTCCACAATACTCACAACAGTATAATTGTTGTGACGAATACGGGTAAGGTTCATAACCAAGGGTTGAGTTATTAAATTGAACTTGACATTGAAAACCTTGGTGAGGACCACCACAGTACTCACAAGAGTATGATTCCGGCTCATGGTACAGAGGTTGGTTAGGGAAATTGATTGTCTCATTGTAAGGATTGTGGTGAAACTCGGTTCACGATTTTCCATTGCTACAAGCGGACAATTCCCACCATATTCGGGTCCTCTCGCACCATATGCAAGAGTCGATAAATCAAGAATTATCTGGATAAGAGTTAGCTATTTCCACCATTTCCGTGATAGGCTCTGGTTCTTGAACGGGAGTCACCTCAGACTCAGAAACATATTCCATTTCCCTCACCGGAGAAGGAGCAGGAATCGAAGGTTCTTCAATCAAATTTTTCCACCATGCTATTATGTCGTCATCAGTATGAAGAGTACCCTTTTGTTCTAGCCGTGCATAAAGACGAGCGAGATCAGGATTTGGATTAATAAAATTCTGGCATATATTACAAAATCCATTTCGACAATTAGTTCCGCACCAATCGCAAATACATTTCAAACATCGAAATTGATTTTCTTCCATCGGATTTTACAATGAAAGCAATGTCGGACGGTTTTGTTTCATGAACGATGGGGTCATGAGGTCCTCCACATCGAGAACATTTAAGAGATGCCATAAGAATTATACTTTTAGAAGAAGAGAATTATCGGATTAGAAGAGAAAGAAGATAGAATTAAGCGGTTTAAGAGGGTAAAGAGATAAAGAATTGACGGTTTAGAGGATAAAGACGATTATTTTTGGTTTTATAAAATCAAACATAAAAGGAAAACAAATTTTGAAAAGGAAAATATTTTTGGGTTTAGTCTTATATTCTACTTCATAGTATGTAAATAAATAAATATTTTAAAAAAAAATTAGTTAGTAAGCATAAGTTATTAATATAAATATATGTATCATATATAATATATATTTGGGCTTTGCATATATATCTTCCAAAACGAAAATCGATATATATCCAAAGCGTGATAAAACCATTGTAAAATGTGCGTAAAAAACTTATACAGGATATATACGCAATTATTCACTGGAAGGATATATGCATTTTACTATATTTTTATTGGATTTTGAGTACTAGTTATATATTATCTAATCAACAAAACTAGAGAAAAGTATCTCACAGTGAAAAGATAAAAAGAAAATAATAATAAATAAATAAATAAAAATTAGAAAAAAGATAGAGAAAGGTGCGAAACTATAAAAAACAAAGACATGTTTCTCTTTTTAATATGAAGATTACGTCTCACTCTATATAAAAATATAAGTCTCAATATAATACACTTACATTTTTATAGCAAAATAGTGTTTTTCATAAGTTTCATAAATAATAGTCTGAGATCTCGAACAAATTTTGTAATTGTAAACGAGCTTTCGAGCTCGAGCGTGGATCAATAAACGAGCCGATCAAACTTTATACAAGCATCTTAAGCTTGAAAACAAGTTCGTTGCAGAATTATTAAAAACAAAGTTAAAAATTTTAAGCGAGCTTCGAGTTCAAACTCGAGCCACTTTATATAGTTTATTCAAGCTTGAACCGAATAGTTATTAAATGAGATTAGCCTAAAACTCGATTCGACTCAAATCGTTAACACGTTTTGCCATACCCATGAAAACTACACTTCATAAGATATCTTCACTTAACTATTTATTTCAATTTTTCAACTAACTTTTACGGTTCAAGAAAAAGTTGTTTGTTATTGTTTTCAGATGTTGATGGTTTGGCATTTTGGCGGTTCAGATTTATCTCGAATTATATCTTAAACTTTCTATATATACTCGGTGATCTAACACTCCGAAGTTCAGCTTATCCGAAGCTACTGATAGAATCTCATACAGATACGTACCGAATGTTTAGCAGAAAATCGAACAAATTAAAAATGGTGTCCCCATCTGTTGTACACCTCTGCCACACTTTCACATATGCAAAACCTTCAACTATCACCTCTTACTCAAAGTTACAATGCATCTCACAAATATATCTGGTAAACTAAGTTATGCCTTCTCTGATGTTGAGTAACTATAAATTTGATGCCTTTTTCTCTTTACTTTAAAATAGAACAAATTCTTTTATCATGAATGCCTCCAGTCCTCACCAACGTAGCTTGCTTGATCACCAAGCTCTTCTTCGATTCTGAGTAACTGAAAAAGAAAATTAAATGAGTTATCTAAAAAAAGTTGGAAAGTAAATTTGTTTTCGAAATCAGATTTAGAAATGAAATACAATTCAAATGATCTTTTAAAGTGAGAGTTCGAGCCACGTTGTGGCCATACATGCGTGTGTATTAGCCGTTCTAAAAAACAATTCAAATTATCTTTTGGAGAATAAACTAAAAAACCATACAAAATTTGGATTTGGAAGGTATCCAAGAATCACGAAACACCAATAAATTAAAGAAATCACAAAAGTGGAGATACATGCCTCAAAACGAACAAAATCTAATCAAACTGAAATTAAATTGTGAGGCCTATTCGACATTATCGACGCCATGTCAAGGAAAAACCAGGATAGGCCTCACATCAGGCTGGTCACAAGTAAATGGGCAAGGATTGCCATTTCTAGAGATAACAAATGGAAACTGTTTTGCTTATACTTGGACAGGAGCATGAGGGAACTAGTTTACTTCTCCATATCCCAAGACGAAAAATAAGGAGTGGGGACAGTATAGACATAAGAGATGAAAACCTTACCTGATTGTACTTGGCCAGCCGCTCTCCACGGCAAGGTGCACCTGCTTTTATCTGACCCGTGGCAAGACCAACTGATAGATCAGCAATGAAAGAATCATCAGTTTCCCCACTTCTTTGTGATATTATGACACCCCATTGTGCATCCTTTGCCATTTTCACTACTTCAATTGCTTCGGTCACTGTCCCAATTTGGTTCACCTACATTGCACAATACAAGTCTTATAATTTGCAAATATGCTAACAAATGTAAACATCCCACAAATACACAATATCACGCAAACTATTTCATTAAGATACACTTTCTTTTCTTTTCCCAAAGTTTCTACAATATTAAAGGCTCTGCTTGTCTGTCAGAGCCACATTAATTGTTTTTGAATCTTTCTGTAAGACAACTTATGTCTTAGATAAAGGTATTATGCACTAATTTGTGGTCCACAATAAGGCAAGACATACAGGTAAGTGACCTTTAACTAATCAGTGGCAAGCAAACAAACACCTTGCAATGCTGGCTATTTATTAGATTTCCCCTCAAAAGATATAAATCATGTTGACCAACAAGTAACAGCAGATAGTAGGTATAAGTTATTTGTCATTAAGAAAAGGAAATTTCTGATTGGAATATATCCATAAAAGGAAGTGTTAAAAGTGCTGCAATTTCATCATTATAAAACACAGGAATTACAAATCACCGTGTACCTTGAGAAGAAGGGCATTACAAGCATGCTCATTAATAGCTCGCTCGATACGCTTTGAATTTGACATCAACAAGCCATCTCCTACAACCTGCATATAAAATGAGCATGCACGGCAATTGGCAGAAGTTTATAAATGTAATGAAAAAAAAGAGAGAACTAAATTAAATTCATAACCACTCAGTTGACAAGAATTGGGTTAGTAACTTCTATATCGCACTTTCTTCCCTGCCACAGCTTAAGTTCAACCATGTTGGTACGTCTATATGGCAAGACAGATGTTCTGCATGATGCTAACCTTATAACTATTTAAGACTATGCTCTGTAGTTATCTTTCCAGAATTGCAATTGACACATTCAATACATTACAAAATAACTTCTTGTTTAAACTAACATATACGATAACTGCGTACTGAAGTTACAGTAGGAATGAGAATAGCAAAAACTTGAACTTCAAATTATGCTTCAAAAATTTAGAGTAAACACTGACTATAATAAGACCACGTTGCAAATTAATATTTAGTATCTTCCTGATGCATGTTTTATTCACAAAAGAGGACAACCAATATTTTATCATCCTTGCGAGTCAGTTTCAACTATTAGAGCCTTAGAGTATCGATTCCAATTTGTATGTGAAGCAGAAAGTTTTATTATCCTACAAGAGTACGTCAAGGGCACTTCAGATTATTAGATGGTAAAAATGGAAAAAGAATCGGAAACTTGAGAGAATTAAAAAAAATCATGGGTTAGCTACTGAAATCCATGTTTACAGTGAAACTCGTCCATATCGTTTTCTTCATCCTCTGTCTAATGATTACTTTCTGTACATGAAAATGAATGAGACTTGCTACCCATTGGCTCACAGGTGTCTGGCAAGTGTATTGTCACTGTTTTCAAATTGAATACTGATGGCTTTCTTGAGGAAATGATTTGCTAAATTCAAAGTACTTGTTAATTGTTCATAAAAGCAATTAACAATTACTTATATCAATGGTTTCATATTGTTTCAGGTAATCACTTGGGGATTATATAACGTGATTCTGATAGACTTATAATCAAATTGGCTTGAGTGAGAATAAGAATGGTCATACTTTCTTCTATACATAGTTTTCACGAAATCCCATAGGGCATCGGCATGGCCAGAAAGAATTATGAGTGTGGTTCCTACATATTACGCACATAGCATTGTCAATTTACAAAGATTGAGTTCTTTTTAGTCTTGTGGGCCAACCTTGATCTTTCAAAGTTGTATGTTTCAAATATTTTACATGGGAGTGGATGTACTGAGGTGCAGGATAAATTCAATTATGAACCAGAATAACAAGGGGCATAGAGTGCTTGCCAATGATTTAGACAAGTACAAGTACAGGAGACTAGTTGGAAGCGCAATTAGCACTCTACTCAAGCTAACATGTATGTAGAAAGATGAAAATGTTAGCGCAATTATCTACCTCCAACTTGAGGAGTACTTCAAGTGTTAGCGTTGTATTTAACCTAGGGCAAAAAGGCCTTAATCGCAATCTAATATACATCAAATTGTTTTCCTAATGAAAATGTTTCCTATTCATTTCAATCTAACTCTCACACAAGCGGAAACAAGCATAATTAGCAGTGGCACTGACCAACAACAACCTCAGAACCACCATAGCAAGCATTCATGAACAAACCTGGCAAATTCCAAGCTCGGAAAAATACTTGACTTGTTCCCAGTCCTCCATGTCAAATGGATCTTCGATAGACACGATAGGATAGTCTGACACCCAGGAAACGTCAAAAAAGAAATAAAAACTGTCATTAAACATCATATGTAGTTGCATGAAGCATTAAACATAGTGACAAACCTACTTTGTTAACATAGTTATATACCTCTACATAGTTCCTTGTACATTTCAACCATATCTTCTCCTGACTTGAAGTTTTGTCCTGACTTATTAGGAGACTTGTAATCTAAATCATACTTTGTACCTAATACAGAGAATATAAATGTCAAGTTTCAACTCATTAAAGTGATCAGCAGAAAAAGTTGACAAATTGCAAGGAATGAGAAACATTACCAACGCAGAAATCAGTAGCAGCAACGTCAATTGCAATCTTAATTTTATCATTATAGCCTGCTCTGTCAATTGCCTCCTTTACAAGATCTAGTCCTTCTTTAAAGCTGCATAATCAGGGTCCCAACATCAACAACAGATCATTCAGAAGATCACATCGTATTAGTGAACAACATGCCTGGATACATTAGGAGCAAGACCACCATCTTCACCAACATTACATCCCTGTGCACCATATTTCTCTGTAATAATAGCCTGCATATCAAAAGAACAGATAAATTGAGTGGCAGATGAACGAATACAACCTTATATCCACCATATAACAAATCCAGGTTGCGCATCACACAATATAGTTTTCTATTCATCAAAGCAGTTCAAACAGTATAAGAAACAAAAAATACAGATACACCCAACTCGACTCAAACAAACCTTAACCCCAAAGTTACTATATACTTTTTCTAACCGATGTTAACTTCATCATAACCCAGTCTATCATCGCTTCACAACTCGGCATACACCCAAAGGCCATCACTGAGCAGTTAAAAGCCTTCTGAATGATGTTACCTCAACTATCTTACAACACAAACTTCTTCCTTATGGATTTATTTATCTTTTATCTAACATCAGGTGCACATGCTTCAAACTCTGCAAAACAACTACACTAATCTTAAGCACATCTTGATGGGCATCACAATCTAACCTATAATAGATATACATCCTAGTTATCCTTCTATAAGGATCATTATAAGTGGACATGTTCCATTAACATTATTCATGTCATATTCTCGTGCTTGTTACGACTTAGCTGCTGCATGCACAATTCAACCGATCTAGTAATTGGGTTTTAGTGACAAAGTAGGTGAAAGGCACCTTTAAGTGATGATACGTCTCAGAGCCCATTTGCATTGCCTCTTCAAATCTCTTTGCTCCAATTGGAAGAATCATTATGTCCTAATTCAATTAAATTAACACAACAAATAAGTATTGAAAATTTTAGGTTTTGTGAAAACTATTTGTGGCTATAAAGGTATACAAGATGAGAATAGTTTTATATAAAATAATAATGTTTAAATAGCTTGAAAACATGAAACTAACAGCTTACTCTTATAGCCAAATTGTTTCCAGCATGTTTGCCGCCACTTATTAGTGTGAAGGCAGGGACAGGAAGAACATGGCTGCTTCCTCTACCCGCTATATCAGCAATGTGTTTGTAAAGTGGAACCTGCGGAAAACAACTCAATCTGTCTTATTATTATGAAAAAAGAAAAAGGACGGGTTAGGTTGATATTTTGAGTAAACATGAAATAAAAATGATTGTGCATGCCTCTTTATCAGCGGCTCCGGCTTTGCAAGCAGCAATTGAGACAGCTAATATTGCATTTCCTCCTAGATCACCCTGGACAATAATGAAAGAAAAGAAAATAAAGACAATGTTTGCATTAACAACGTTGAGTTGAAAGAAATACCTTCTTGTGGTGAGTTTTGTCCAAGTCTATGATGGCCTGATCGATCTGATTCTGAAGGGTAGGATCCATGCCAACTAAAGCTTGAGATAATTTCTCGTTAATATTTCTAACAGCTCTGGTAACACCATTTCCGAGATACGTGGCCTTGTCACCGTCACGTAACTCAGCAGCCTCATAGACAAGTCCAGAGGGGGAGGAAATGTTGGCACTGGGAGAGGAAGCGCGAAAGAGTCCTTTATTGGTAAACAAGTCAACTTCAACCGTTGGAATGCCGCGGCTATCTAAGATCTGGCGTGCTTTAACCTTAGTGATAACAGAAGGCACGCCCTTTTTCAAATGATTGGAAATGAATAAAACAGGATCAGGGGTTTTGGCCCTAACGGCCGCATTCACTGCATCTTCGATCTTTCGAGACAACATGTGTTTCTCTAGATACTCTTGTACTGACGACGACATTCTAATCCCTAACTTGTAAAACTAGTTTATTAATAAGGTATACTGATTGATGAATAAATTAACAAGCCTAAATAAACCTGTTGAAATGATTAATATTGGTACCTGGGTTTTGCCAACGATTGATGATACATACAATCAAATCACACGGGATGCTGCTGCTTTTTTATATCTTGTGACTGGGAGTCTCAGATTAATTTCTATACCCAGTAAATCAAATTTAACTTAAACATGTGTGTTTGTTTAATTCTTATAAACAAACAAGGCTTATATTGTGTATTATTTAAATAAATGGTCGATTACATATATATCCACTAAAACTAGCATATTTGTATATATATCCAAAACATGCTTAATCATGCAATAAAAACTTGTATTATGGAGAAATATACAAGTTTTTAAGTTTTAATGGGTATATATGCAATTCCCCTAAAAAAATGCCGTTTTGTATATTATTTAAATAGGAAATTGCAAAAATAGTCTTTTTATTTTTTGGAAAATGCACTCATCATCTTTGTGAGAAATACAAGTACATTTGGCCTTTAGCTTTAATATTAAATTCTTAAAATACCTCTTTATCTTCGTTTCGAACCATGAGGTGAATTTAATCATTTAAGTTTGGATGAGGACCAAGAGCTGTACTTGTAAATTTCATAAGGACGCCGAGTACACTTCTTAAAGAATAGTGATTGAACTCGATTTACTAAATCAAATTGGCACTTTTTAATTTACTCTTATTTAAATGTCACGAGGCATTCAGAACCCATGCTACGCACAAAGTTTGCATCTAATGTCGCGTAATGTTAGTGTAATTCGTCTAATATACAACAATCTATTTGTGGCTCTTGAGAAGCTTATAGCTTATTTTTTTGGTATTGTCATTTTTTTAATGTTTGTAGTGTAAATTTTAGCTAATGAGTTATATATAATGTATTGGACTTGTATTAGTTGCTTTGGGCTTAGTGTTTCATAATATGTGATATGTCATTGTTTTTAATAGCCCATAGTGCATATGGGTTATAGTTCATATACTACGTCCCTAAAATTATAGTCATAACGAGTTTTTTCTTGCTCTTTTTAACTCGACTTAATGTTTTTATTGTGTATTCTACAATAATATGATGAAAGATATACCAATGAGAATACATTTAAAACCCAATCCATTCATATATTTTTCATCAAATATTATATAACACAAACAAAAATATTTAAGGTCAAAGTTGTAGAAGAAATACCGAAAAAGTCAATAGGAGACTATAATTTTGGGACGGAGGGAGTAATATTATTGTGATGGGAATGGGCTCTTATAGTCTATTAGTATTATTGTGTTGGGTTATATATATGGACTATCTTAGCTAATACTCCATCTCATTTCAGTTCCTAAACACACCCTGACTGCTATATTCCTCTCTGACATCAACACCATGACATCTCCTAATGTTTGGTTAACTAAGTTAGCGGCTTAAGCAAAGTCAAACTTTGTCAAAGTTATGATGTTGATTCATGATGAGCGTAAGGTTCAAGTGATGTTTCTTGATGAAAAGGATTTAAGGGTAAAGCGTCGAGATAAGCGATCGTATAAATCATAGAGATAAAGTTGCTAAAGGGTTGTAGGTGCTTTGTGGTTCGTGAGTCTACGGTTGAAAGCATTGATATGAGGAAGATGCAAATAAAGGATTTGGCTAAGGTTGCTAGGTTGTTGTTCGTGGTCACTCGAAAGCATATGCCTTCATGAAGTGTTCTCTTTCATCAAGAAGCCGAAGCAATGGACTTGATATGGTTTGTTTTTAGTTTTTAAGCTACTGTCTATTGGTTTTTGGGATCAAGTTGGTAATCATGTCTTGGTTAAGGTTGTTATGTGAAGCTTTTGTTATGTTGCATGTGGATCGTTTGGTAATCGGATGTTGATAGTGTCTTTGTAAGTTGAATAGGTATGTAATTACGTTATATTAGAACTATTAGTTTGAATGTAACTATGGAATGCCTAACATGGCATTATTATTAATTTTAATATAATGAAGTTTATTAGTTAGTACTTGTCTGCATCGTGGTACATTAATAGACCATTTGATTGATGTGTTTACTTGTTCATTTTTAGATTAAACGGTTTACAATTGTAAGGTTAGTGTCATTAGTGAGTGGAAGTTGGAATGATTGTGTGGTTCCTAATTCATTTATGTCCATTTTAGTCTTTGTGATGATGGTCATTTAAGTTTGTATGTACATAACTAAAATATATTTATGTGGAAAGAAAGCATCAAATACTCATAATTTTCTTTGGTAGTTAAGTAACCTATTCCTTTATTTCTAAATTTGTAGTTTAATGTGCCAAATTTGAGCCCACATATTCAACTAATCTTGCTCATCATAATTACTACCGCAACCATCTTCCATCTCTTCATAATCTGTATCATTGTTAGAATATGAAGATTGCAAATGTGTAGTAACATTTTTTGTTGTTGAATCAGTTACTGATAGTGTCATCCTCATTGTTGCCCTCTCGTTGTAATTCGCTTTGAAACAAGCTTGTCTTAATTTTTTGTGCTTACCTGGAGTGGTAAATCAGGGTTTTCTTCAAGCTTCCTCTTTTCTACTTCCAGTCTTGCTATGATTTCTTGCATCTTTCCTTCAACTCTCTTTGTATCCGGTTTCCCGTCCTATGATGCAAACTTATTTTATGAGAAACATGATATCTAATAAAGCTACACTTTTAATTTTCAATGTGCACATTTCTTAAGCTAAGTAGCGCACTTTGATTCAACTTAACATGGATAAATGATGAAAATAAAACTTTAGCTGGCAATGAAGTCTAACCTGAACGTTGTTGATTAGCGATTGTATACTCATAAGTTTTCGATGAGGCCAACAATGAATACCCACTCTCAACATTGTTTCTTGAACACGATTAATCCAATATTGATGTGTTTTTTGTCGTGTAGATAATTTATGTATTCAAGTTTTAAATTTATATTTTCCGACTTTACCTATAACAAACACTTCTTGTGAGTTATCCGGTCGAGTGTGAGCTAGTTGGTAAGTAGAGTGTCGATCACTAAGAGTGGAGCGTTAACACTTAAATCCTCGTAATTTAATTATATAAGTTAGTCTATCTAAACCTAATTCTAACGCAACAAAGGGTTTTCGATGAGAAGCGGCACAAGGTTTAGATTTAATAAAACTATAAAAGCAATGAGGCAAATACACACACAAGCACAAACACATATAAAAGAAGAAGTCAAGCCGATAGTAAGGAAAGCGATAACCACATTTAAACCTAGTTTGTAGTAGGATCTAAATTTACGTATTAAGTTTTCAGCAGATGTAATCTGTCACGATTACTCGAAATCCGCATAAAGCACGCCTTAATGATTATCACTTTATTATTTATCCACTTAGGGCTTACATTAACACGATAACAATATTAATGAAGTAATAAATGTAATCAATACTCGAGACTAAGTAAACTATCAATTAGAACAAACCAAAACATCAAGTAATCATTAAACTTGGCTAATACCTATAGGTATTAGCCCATAATCTCATTCATAATACAAGATAACTTGTTCGAAATATTCAAGTATAAATCAAAAGAGAAAAATAAGCCACCGAATGATTATAGTGTGGTAAAACAAATTAATGAATTATCCTATAGAATTATGGCACTAAGCGGGACCTTCTTGGTCTTCTTTGTCTACGGCTTTGTACTTGGTGGTTTATCCTCTTTGAAAACCGGACTTAGGTTTTCTATTTATATTTTATGAAAACTAGGTCGATACGGCGTATCGGGTTATCCGATATGGTGTATCAAGGTAACTTCGCGGGGTCCAAGATTATTATATTACGGAATATTTGTACCACCATAGTGATACGGTGATGCAGGATTTCTGACCAGATTTTAATATTCATAATCTCGTCTACCTAAGGTCTACCTAATGCACTAACGAGCAGTGTACCCGGTCATGTGTAGTGTAGTAATTGGTAAAGTCGAGGTCGTCCCAAAAGCTATGAGTGCGAATCTTAATCTAAGTCTAATGTCACTGATTTTAAAAGGGGTTTTGAGTTTGATTAATAATAAACTAAATAAACGAAATAAAATGAAAGCAATTAAAAAATGTGAACAATCAATAGAGAGAAATGTGCTAGCCTAGTTATTAATCTTGTTACGCCATAATTAAGTTTTCCTATTTATGCTTTCTATCGATCCATGTGGGGTAAATGTCACTAGACTCTTGAGTAAATTCTCAGCCTATGTTCCATAGGTTCCTATTCAGTAACTATGCGATTACAAGAGTTAGGTGGTTAACCTATGTAGAGTCATTAAGTACCGGCTACAATCTAGACTTATTCTATGGAGACCGGTCTCTCGAAACTTAGGTTTCCCTTAACTTCTTAAGTATCTTCGTTTAGAAGGTGATCCTTTTGTCAATTCGCACGCAAGATATTGGTAGTCCTATGGTCAATTCTTACTACTACTCGCAACCTATTCGTCTAGGGTCCTTTGGTCAATTCTCCTAGCTTCCTAGATACTACCAAACATTAATACTACCGAAACAAAGGTTTCCATGAACAAGCAAAGAAAATATGCACATTAGCGATACAAAAACGAGAAAACTAAATCATGGTAACAATTTTATAATTAGGCTAACACCAAAGGTCTTTAGCCGATCATATTAAATAATGCAGAAAACTCAATGTTTAGAATCATAATGAAAGACATTGAATTAAATACAAAAGTTTGATACGAAATACTAAAACTTATGTAACTAATGGCGTGAATTCTCCTTTGGAAATGGTCCATATGCTGATGAATATCGTCCCTCTGGAAGCCCTTTTTCGTCCTTTGGTGTTGTGTGTTAGATGATCTCAAAATGCAGAATTAGGGCATGTATTTATAGCATCGTCAAAGTTATGACGTAACCTTATGAATTGTTTACGCCATAGACATCGTATCTCAGACAATTTTATCCATAGTTAAATATTTACGGCGTAACCTAATAATAGGTTACGATCGTAAAACTCTCGTAGTGAAATTCATCACTTTTACATCGAACCTTGCAAATGGGTTCGGTGAAAGTGTCTTGACCATCAAAATTCTTCTAAGTGCGGAATTATATACGGGCGTAACTAAGTTGGGAGTTACGACGTAACCTTGAGCTGCGTTGACTTTGGTCTTCTAGTGTAAATCCTAGTTAGGCGTAAGTAGAGTATGGAATTGCGCCGTAACTTATGTCCGCCATCATACTCATGTGGAATTACTTTAATAACCTTTCAAATCCGCGTCTCTTCATTCCTATGTTCATTAATGGCCTGAAAATGATAAATTTTAAGAAATAAGAGTATATTTAATTTCAAGTAAAACAATACAAATGATGAGCATTTTATGGGGAAATTGACACTAAAATATCATAACTATTTGATGTTATACGGCGTATCACAAATCTTCATACGACATATGATGTCTTCTTATCTTGGGATTCTGGTGAAGTCATTGATGTTGATACGGTGTATTCATGTGTCTTTATACGACGTATCAGGACTAAAACAAGTCATATCTCCATGTTGAACAAAGTTTCATATACGGCGTATCCAATAATTGGATATGGAGTATTCTTCAAAGTCGTGCAATGGTCTTTATAATTGTCCAAGTCTTAGTATACGGCGTATCTATTTAGAATGATCGACGTATTCTTTCATCATTGGCGGACTTTATCGAACTCGATCAATTTGCTTCAAACACGTCCATTATTGCTAACTTTCACCAATTTCTTGTAAATATCGAGATAGAAACATTTAAGCGATTAAGTATCAAATCTTATATAAAATATTATAAAACAAGCAATATACATAGGATAAATGATGCTATTAATATGACATTATTTGATGTCATCAAATATTGACTTTTTCATGACTTGTGAAATCGGCATGTAAAAGTATTGTGCTATCACATCTCGCTAAAACTATAAGATACGAACGATACACTTGCACTCGAATCATATAAGACGCGAGCGGTAAGGAATTAACGATAATTATACATGTGACAACATCGGATACAACTTTGCCTCTTTGGCGGTCATTTGATAAACACGGGCTTTTGGCTTCAAACTTCAACCTTTCTTCTTTGATGGGTTTCAATAGTTTTGCTTCAATCGTCTTCGGTTTGGACACTCACTCATCCTGTGCCCGCTTGGTTGCACCCATAACATACAATCATCGGTTTGTACAATTCCTACTAATGTGATTTAAAGCACCACACTTAGGCTGCCCGACATATTAAGCCTACACTCGCCATAATGAAGTTTATCGCACTTCTTACACGAGTCTTGGTTTGACTTCGACACCTCTCTTACCATGATCATGCTTAGCTCTCTTACCATCTCTATCCCCCGCACTCTTGTTTCCTTTTGGATTCTTTCACTCTTTATTTTTCTTTCTCATTAGTTTCGCCTTACACGAGCTCTACTTAAAAGATCTTCCAAAGTAATACATTTGAAAGGTGAAATTAGCTCACAAATATCATCTTGAAGCAATCCCTTTGAAATATTTCAAATTTGAGCTTTTCATTACCGTGGTTTCCTGAACAATAAGGAACCATGTCATTGAACTTCTTCCACAATTCATTCACCGCTTCATTGGTTTGCATAAGGGATTGGAATTCTTCTCGGATTATATCAATTTCTTCAACCGAGCATATTCCGCACTAAACAAATCTTTGAACTCTTTCCACGAACATATCTCGCCCAACATTTACCCTTCTCACAAGCTTTCCTTCCCACCACATTTAGCACTACGGGAAGAAAGTTTGTAGCATAGATAACCTTCTTTTCTTCACAATCACTTGTACGAAAAGGCCCTTCAACGATGTAAGCCACCCTGTGCTAACAATCGGATCAAGGTTTCCCATGAACTTTGGCACATCATAAGCCATAAAGTCAAGGTAAGTGGCTTTGTCATTCTTGGGATCTTTCGCGAACCCGCATAACCTCTTAAACTCTTCAAATATTTTTTAAGCAAATGGATATTCCCTGATATGTAAGAGAAGTTTTTTGAATAATGTATAGAGTTTGACTTATTAGTGTCATTTGAGGGTGTGTTTGTTTGGTGGTTTTTGAAGGTGCGATTTGACTTTAGCATTAAGTCTACTTGTTTGGTTGGTTTTATAAAGAAAAAATATGGATTACTCCCACCGACACCAAACCAACAAAAAAGGTGGGTTTAGCCACCTTTAGTGGGTCCCATTATATACGTGTGTGTATGCATTTTACAATTTAAATTACAATAGTGAATTTTATTGACATATTATTATATAAAGTAGTTAATTTTATGGGTCTCATTTCTCTGACATCAAATTCATATCTTATCCTAAATTCAAATCCTACACCAAATCCAAATCATATCCCAAACCCGTCTATATACCAAACGCACCCTAAGTCATTCTTTGTTGAAAATTTGAAGGAAGTTAGTGGTCAATACGTTATGAAATTGAGTATAAATTGAGAAATTCTAGAAAAATGGCTTATGACATAGAGAAGAATGCAAGAATGACCATAATTCACCTAAAAATGTATAGCGATTTGATAGGAAGTGCATGAAATAGTAATCAAAGTTGACTTGTATAAAGTCAAAGTAATGAATTTACTATATGACAAGTTGTTCTTGTTGGAAATTTTAGAAAAGAATGTGAAAAAGCCATGTTTTAGGAGAAAATTTGTTAAATGGAAAATTATCCATGGTTAAACGTGATATAAATGACATGGAATCACGAAAAGGAGGCATAAGTTTGTAAAAACTAAGTATGAAGTGTTATGATTTAAGAAAAAGATGAAGCTAAATTCAAAGATTTGCAAATTATCCGAGAAATTGGTATGAACTAGGATGAGAATTTAATTGACCAATCCTTTAGAAAGAAGGAAAATGAAAATAAGTGGTTATAGATTGGTATGACTAAGATTATGAGACCATGCATTGTAAGCATGAGTGGCTAATAGAGAAGTAAAATACATATTGCGAACAGTCGCAAACTTCAAGCAAATAGATTTCGGGGATGAAATCTTGTTGGGGTGGGGGGGGTTGTTACACCCCGAAACCGGTTTTAAGCATTCTATTCTAGAATGCATTGTATAAGTTTTGACAAAGAAAATTATGTATTTGTAAAGTCTATAGGACTGGATAGTCATCAAGTTTGAAGTAGAAAGTTAAAAGTTAAAATAAATAGTTATAGAAGTATAATGTGGCCAAAGTCTTAGAAATAGAGAACGAGGGACCATTTCTGCCATATGGCAATAGTTATACAAAATTTATTATATACTAAAATACCCCCACCAAACCCTCCACAATATTCCATATTCCTTCTGGTGTGGTTGTGGGTGACGTGAGAACCAAAGAGGAGGGGAAAGAAGGAGACATTCTAGTGATCAAATGGAAGAAGAATTGTGTTCTCATGTTAGAAGACAAGCATTAGCAATCATCTCCACAAGTAAGTAGCTCCTAATTCTTGATTTTGTAACATTCTACGTTAGGTTTCTTGAAGGATGAAATTGGGGGTTTTGGGTAAAGAGGGCTTTCAATCAAATTGATGAAGTAGAATATTAGTCTGTTAAGTCCCTTTAATGGTTTATGGCTAAATTGGTGATTTGAGAGTTCCCATCATATGATCATGATGAATGATCATATGCATGTTAGAAATGAGTTCACGTATGTTTATGGGTAGTGTTAGACCCCTTTTATTAGTTATCCATTGAAGTAATGATAATTGTTAATGATGATTCTTGTTTAGGAATCAAGAGTTTTGGTGATAGCATCCTTTGGTAAAATAGTTATGATTTGAGGTAAGTAACTTTTGGTTATAACATGTGGTTATATATTGATTTCATTATATTATGTGTTTTGTGAATGATGGTGTTAAGGGTTTAGGAACGTTGGTTTAGCAAGCATAGATAAATGCAAGACATTAGGCTAGTAGGCATAACTAGCTAAGGCGAGCGTTAGTCTAGTGGTTTGGACTAACTAAGGTATGTGATGGATTATGTTGAGAATCACTGATGAATGGTTTATGCGTTATGTATGCTAGAGTTAGCATGGTTTATCCCTATGGACTAGTTATGGGATGAGATAGTTTATGTTGATATGGTTTGATGAATGTTGATAAATGCTATTATGCAAATTTTGGTTGAATATAGTCATTTGGACTAGTTATGGATGTACATGATGCTAGTATGATTGAATTATATATGGTTATGTGTTATTGTCGGTTACTTACTAAGCACAAAGCTTACCTTTTATTTATTTAACATTTTGTAGGTTTATGTGAGAAAGTAAGGTCTCGGATAAAGGCCTTAAGATATCATGCGTGGATTGGAAGTGCTTATCATTATGATAAGCTTACCTTTTAATTATTTAACATTTTGTAGGTGTATTAGGATATAGTTAGTCAACGTATAAAATTAATAAAACTGCCGTTTTATTATTGTGGTCAAAGGTATATACAAGAATACAATTGTCGTGTTTGTATGTTAAAAAGTCAGCCAATGTGGTCAACATTGTTCAAAGCAGGGATGGAGTTGACCAAGTGCAAGGCAAAGTTGTCAACTCCACCTTAACCTTACTTTAAGTGTTGTTTCGATTATCATGGTCTTGTAAAGTGTTGCAACATATATGTGTGTTGATATAGCTTATCGCTGGTAAGCATTATGTTACTGCGAATGGAAGGTTTAGATAATGGAGAACGTCTTCATGCACGTGGTTTTATGGAAACCTCGCTTTTGGGAAACTCGTCGCTTATGTAGTTCACGACATATATTACTCCAACTATAACCATCGATTGTGTTACCATAATCGCTGCTAGGGTATTCAATATACTGGATCGAACGCCTACAAGCCGGAGGGGTCGGTGTTTGAAAGCGGCCTTTTCTCTCATGACAGGGCATAAACAATTGTGGCCTATTCCACCACTCAAGATGCATGATACACTACATTGCCAAATCATTTGCAAGGAGGACTTGGTTGGAAGATTGGAGTGCAAAGTTGTTCCAACTGCTAGATTGCATGGAAAAAAACTGCTAATGTTACGAAAACACTGCTAGTTAGGTTATCATGAGGATACCATGAAATTTATACAGGAATTGACGGCTAAATGTACTACAATGGAGTCTAAGATCATTGGCATACAACAAATATCCTCTTATCAGGATGACACAATCAGAAAGTTACAACACAGGGTAAGAGGTTTGGAGCGAAAAGGGAGGCCAGGGGTCAACAGATTTAAAAGAGATTGCTGATTTTGAAACTCCTTTAGCGATCGTGAAGACACTAGTTTCAAGCACCCTCCAAAAGGTATTTTGTGTAAGAAGATTGTAACACCTCCAAAATTTTCACAGCGGAAGCGTTCGGGTCATGGGGTGCTACTAAATCAATATACGCAACACAAGGTAATAAAGAATGGAAATTCTATTCCATTTTAAAAATATAGATTAATTTAAGAAATATTTTTACATCGTTGTTTCAATGTGCGGAAGTAAAGCCCATAAAAATATATGTTGTCCCATTAAAAGTTGTATTAAATATGATTGGAAACACTTCGGATGTCAGTCTTTAACGAATGCCTTTGCCATTGCCCACGGCAATAAGTAAACCTGAGAAAAACATGCTAAAATGTCAACACAAAAGTTGGTGAGTTCATAGGTTTAAGTAATCAAGTTGGACCACAGTTGCACATATAGCATCTCCGTGAATGACACTATATGCAAAAAGGCTATTACGCTAGTACCAAGTTCATGCGACCGAAACTACGACGGTGTGCATGCATCTAGAATCATGATAAATAAAAGCCCGACAAGTGTATTTCCAAGACACTCAATCAATACGATATGATATCGCCCAACGTTTGCCTATCCGGTCAAACTCGAGCGGGGTGTCATCCCAATAGATCTATTCATAACAACGCGCCTCCCAAAGGGAACTAACGGTAACATAGTTGGGATTCAAGGTTGTTTCACGTAATAGTGTTTTCAGTTTCAGGTCCGAAAAGAGTTTTGGATGTTTCTCACCCCATAGTTTTATAAAGCAAGTAAATAAGAGTAAAAGTGGGGCTATAAACTCACCTTGATAGCACATTAGTCTGGTTGAAAAACTAATCAAGTTGTGTGAATAAACTGCTCCGACACGCGACCTGAGTTGGTATGTCAAGTTTCAGTATGTTGTTTTCGTCCAAAACTTTATTAATATGTAATATTTTAATAATAGTACGATATGTGTTTTATCGATAATCATTAGTGAATCTTTGTGTGGAATTAGAACAACGCGTACGTTTAAATGAGAAAAATACAAATGATAGATTTTATAATTTTGAAGTCTCTTCAAAAGTTAGCGGAGAATAAGTTTTATCATATTTCATTTTTAAGGTTGTTTGATTATTAACGAGACAAGGATATCCCATATATTGATCAAGTCGATATGTAATAAAAGTATATTCCCGTAATAATATAATATGTTACACTTCATATTATAGTTTTTAGTATTGACATTTTATACCCTCGAACTTTTATAAAATGATAATTTATACCCCTCAAGTTTAGTGAAATGAAAGTTTCTACCTTGGGGTTTCAAAAGTGACACTTTATATCCCTTGCTTAAATATGATTTCCATTAGAGGTTCTTTTGGTAACTTATTAATTCATAATTACACTTTTTATCCCCATGCATGAATTTATTTTTAAGTTTAGTCCTTTTTATATATAGTTTTAGAAATTTGGCAAAACGGGCCCTCCATGCATTTTGCAATTTTTATGCATAGTCCTTATTCTATATTATTAATTGAACTTTACATTTTTGGCACAAGGAAGTTTCAAGTTTAGTATTTAACTCTCATGCATGGTTGTCGTTACGTATATAGTCCTTATTTTACAAATTTGCGTTTTTGGATTCGAGAAGGATGTGGCTTGTTATGGCTTATCAATATAAGATGTCTTAAGCTTAAGAATAAGCCGTGGAGAGCTTATCAGCTTAAAAACTTAGCTTATGGGTTTTTACAGCCCATAATGGTGCGTTTGGTTTTGTGGTATCGACCAAAAAAAAGTAAGATAAACAAGGCGAGGGCTTGGGTTTTTGGTGACGAGTTTGTGGTTTTGTAAAGTTGGTTAGGAGCTTATTTAGGTATCCAAACCGTTTAGCTTATGGCTTATAGCTCATGGATTTAAAACTTGATCAAAGAGGGGTGCTTGGGGGCTGTTGCGACCAGGAAAAAGAAAGGAAACGAGTCCTGGTCTTAGGAGTTTATGGTCATGGTCTTGTGGCTTTCTAGACTTGACCAGGGGCTCATTAAGGTAGCTATAAAGGTTTGGCTCATAGCCTTTTGATTATGAGTTAAAACTTTGATCGAAAAGGGTGTTTGGGGTGGTTTCGACAAGAGTAGAAGGAAAGAAAAATTGTATCGATAAGTTTGTAGGGACCTTTCGACTTATGTTCGCGGCTTTATTAATATGTACCTAGGCTATCTTAGAGCTTAAGATAAAAGAAGGAAAAAAATATTGTGAAGGCACCAATGGTCCTATTTGTTGCGAAATAAGGAAAAGAAAGAAAGAAAAATGGGTCTTTGTCTTGTTTCTAACATGTTAATGAGTTCACAAAACTTATAGTTGGTATGTTGAAGTATAAAAATAATAATATGCAGTAGCATCTAAATGGATATTTGTTCTCGGTAAGAAAGAGAAAAAAAAAGAATAATTCATTTTTGATTTGGTTTTAAGTTTGTTATTTTGTTCTACTCATATGTTGATGATATTATCAAATGTAAGTGATATTGAGAAGGGTTTAGTAACACTTACAAAGCCTTAGTGAGCTTTAGAGAACATTGTTACCCAAGCTTCTCAAGCTTTAAACTCGAGGCAAACGTTCTTTTCCTATTCCTTGGGCTTGGAACACACTAGGTATGTGAGTTGTGTATGAGTGTTATGAAAACGGAAATGGAGGTAAATGGTTTATGTTAGCTTCATTAATATAGGCGAAGGGATTAGAGTGCATGGAATGGGTTTGCACATGTAATGACATGTTAAGTGTATAAGAGACATGTTGAGGTGTTAGCATAGGACATAGTGAGACTCATGTGGGTTTGCAACCTGGTTCGAATGAAATTCAAAAGCAACATGTGCTTGGCTTGAACAATTTGACCAAAATGTTATATATCAAGAAGACAATTGTGTAAGCAAACTAGTTTGGGCTAACTGTGTTTACATATGGTCCAGCTTAGACTTGGTTAGTTTTAGGACTTAGTTTTACTTTAGTTTGTGTTTTGTTGTATTTCAACAGGAAGAAAAGATAAAGATACTATTTATGCTTAGGCCGCATGTACATAGAGCTAGGTGTTTTGTACTAGTAATTTACATTTTCGTTTTCAAATTTTTTATAAATTGTTTATATTAAGTATTTGTGCATTAGGGACTTGTACACGCGCATGAAAGGCTTGTACAATAATACTTTATAATAATTACGTATATATTAATTTGTGATTTTATTTACATAAAATCGTAGTTTTGGTAAATAAGGGTTTGTAACGGAATTAACATAAGATTAGGTTTCGTGCTATAAAAGCTTGTACATTAGCTACGAGGTGTTGTACTTTAGGGTTTATGATTTAGTTACGTGAAATCATAGTTATAATAACTTAGGGTTTCGAGAACTCTAATTGATATCAAACGTTAAGTTTGAAGGTTTAATAATTGTGCGTTAACGAATTAACGTAAAGTGGCAAATAAAGGTTAAAAAACTCGTATACTTGACATATAGGGATGTTTATTTGAAATAAACATAAGGCATGTTGGTGTCGGTTCGGCGTGCGGCAGTTTAGTAAGAATGTGAGTTAAATCACATCAACTAGTCGTTATGAACTAATAACATTTAAAAAAAATTACGTAGAAAATGGATTATATTAATTTAGTGCAAAGTGAAATTTTACCAGTGGTTACAAAAGTAACTACTAACCATCGCCCAGTTAGCATTCTGAGGTCGTGCATGCCACATGTAGTCAACCCATAGGTCTATATGTTGCGCATTTGCCGTAAATAAAATACCATTTTAGGAAATGGTAAACATAAAGTACATAGTCAAAAAAAAAAGTGAATAAGAATACGTGTATAAACTAACCTCCTCGGTTAGCCAACCTTTTTAGCGGGGTCTAAGCAAACTAATCGAAGCCGAGAAATTTCGGCTCACAGATAATCATCGACCATGGAAATTTACACATGATCTATCAGGATCACAAAGGAATTCTTCAATCTCATCGATATCCAAAGAGTTTCGACAGAATGAAACCATCTCCTTAGATCTTACAAAACAGCTTCAATTTATTAGTTTGACATAGCATTATTGATAACCAAGTATATTGACAAGTTCGTAAAAATTATCACAATACCTCTACCCAAGGTTTCACTCTGTTAAGCTCCTCAGCAATAGTTGGGTCGTTCATGTTAGGACCGTGTTTTTTTTTTTTTTTTTTTTACCGTTTAACTTGCAGTTGTTTTGTGGCGAAACAGGTTCCATGAGAATCCTCTTGTCGGGTGGTAACCGACTTAAAGCCTTTTGAAAATGTGACGAATTCATAAACGCGCGTCGTTTTTTCTGATTCTCCTCCTCCAACTTCAACATGTCAGCTTCTTCCAACCGCAACCTATTAGCCTCTTCCAGCCTTAAGATGTTGGCCTCAGCATTCATCTTTTCTTCTTTCAACTGTAACCTTTCTTCCTCTGCCAACGCCAATCTCAATTCCTCTAAAAGGAGATACTCCTGGAACAGACTAACGCTGATTACATGTGTATGTAACGGCCATACAACTAAATGCGAAGAAGAAATATTAACCTGAGCAACGTCCACGTCAGATTTCGGCAAGTCGATCAGTTTGAGATAAATGGTGTTAAGTGAATCGGAAAAGGCAGTCTTTGTGTTTGGAAAATGTGACTCAAAATCAAGTTTGTCCTGTAAAAAATATGCATGAAATTTCTATAATTAAACAATGGCAGAGAGAAATAACTATAGATTAGTTGAAAAGTATACCAAGACCGCTGGTTCCTGTCATGCAAGAACACCGTGAAGGTTTAAGTGTTAGAAAATTCAGCGGTCATGTTATAAAAAGTGAATCTACTATTCTTATATTATAATGAATATAAAGAGAACACGAATATACACTCAAGTTTAAAAACTTGGCGATTCGCATGAGCAATTACATGCTCCTTAAGGCTTTTTGTTGCGGAACTACTTCCACTCTTGCATTGGTTTGAATTTACTTTCAAACCAAGATTCGAAGTTGCCGTGACTTTTCAAGCTTGAAAAGTAGGTATCGACAAAGGTTGTGTTGGGTCCCGACCGCGCCTCAAGGGCGTAGTCATTGAAAAATCATGGCTATCTATCCACCATGCGATTGGAACTCATGTATAGTAGGTCTCGGATCGAATTGTAGTTGAATCCTAAAGTTCATTAATGGTACAAAAAATATATGGTTTAGTTAATTACTTTAATTAATATAAAGTCTTTGAGTCATACATTACGAATGTTGCCTCGTTAGTTTGGCCTGCTAATGAAATGCTCTACCGGTCGTACCTACTGCTATAATTTGCCTCACTCAACAAGGGGTTTTTAATTGGTCAAAAATGCTCTTTGAGGCTTTGCAAAAACATGTTAAGGACCAAGCCAGATATTACTTGTATCCCAGATTCATACAGATGCTAGTAGAGAGTCAGATAGTAGACCCCATACCTCATCAGAGAACTGAGAAAGTATGATTTGTTGCATATGGTCCCTAAAGTGTTTACTCATATGAAAAGAAAAACACAAATTTTTCGTGGATCGTCAACGCTTTATTCCCTCATATGCTTAACTTGACAAATATCCCTGATAATGTAGAAGTACGTGATCCACAAACTACCGAAACCCCTGCTGAGAATTCCACTGCTGATCCCACTGCTACGACAACACAACCTATAACCACTGCTGAACCTTTACCCTCGACTTCCCAACCCCACAGAATATTGGTCACCCGTAGGAGGAAGAAGGGCACAAAGCAACCTCATGCTAGTGCTAGTGGTGTAGGAAATTAGCTTGTGACAGGTGTGGTAGGTGATATGATTGGAAGGGATTCCACTACTGCGTCAGTCTTAGAAGCTGAGCATGGTAGTGGAAACCTAAGTAAGACCGAACCAATGGCAACTCCTAATGTGGAGAGTTCTTTATAATTCAACACAGTGGAGGAATCTGACCAACCAAGCTAATTTGGGGACATGGATGTTCGAGCTAGGTCCGATGCAATGTTAGACACATCATATGATTCACCGCCGGGCGGGTAACACAACTCGGATTTATGAGGGTAGTTTGGAACAACAACATGAATTGACTAATGACTTTCTACATGATGACATTTCCAATGATCCACTTCTCGGACGTGTTACAGGTCGGTGGTGAGGATACTCTGAAACTCATTCTTGAATTGGCGGATAGATTGACAACTATGGAGTCAAAGATCACCGGTCTTAAAATTGGACAACTACTTTGAAAAAATCGGGAGGTTGAAGCAAAGAGTAAGTGTTTTGGAGAGACTAAAAGGCCAAGGTTCAATGCATTCGAAAGCGAAGAAAATGGGAAAGAAAGCAAGTGCTACTGGATTCAAAGTTTAGAGGATGCATCCAAACAGGGAGGAGGAGAGTACAAAGTCAAGTGAGGCATTGGTAGATTTGGACGATGGAGAATGGGAAGGTTATTTGGTGGATGACATGGAAGGTAAAAAGCGAGACTAGATGATTGTTTAAAGGTGCAGTTGAAAAGGAGAAGGAAGTTGTGCAGGCAATCACTGCCAGTGTTGAAGGAAGTAGTCAGTAATCATCGCCGGTGTTCTTGCATCCACGCTAGTATTGACGTAACCACTTCTGCAACAACTGCTGGTATTATTCTAGCCACTGCCAATTCAGACGTTTCAAGTGCAGGGGTAACCACTGCTACAATTATAAGCACCACAATAACACCAGCACTAAAACCAAAAAAGGCTGAGAATGAGGTTGCCATACAATTGCTCAACCTAAAGCAATCTCACCCTATCCCTTTAATAAAGATTGTAGCAGACGGATGTTGGAAGTTAAGCAATGCGGTGTAAAAACAACTCATCCAATTGTTCATCCATCTTTGAGAAAGATTGAGAAGATTCTTGATTATGAAATTCCTTTGGATATCAAAGCAAGCCTCAGTAGAATGAAAAGAAAGGCAGACGGATCAAAAGCATTTGATGAACAATCGAGTCGATAAGGTATTGTGGGCTTAGATAGGTGGAAATAGAACATCTAAATTTTGTGTAAGTTTACTTATTTTACCTATAAACAATAAATAAATAACAACAAAGTTTAACAGACTTACGCTTGAAAAGCAGTTGAACGATCGGTTCTTTTAAAGATGGACTTCTAGACCACCAAGTGCTCTTGGTATCACATTTGGATGTTTAATCCACCAAGCATGAGATTTTTCAAACGACTCAAGGATCGATACCTATGAGAATAAAAATAAAATAATAAAAAATATAAAACAAAAAAAATTAAGAAAACAAAAATACATTAAGTTTTAAATATAGAAATCAAGAAAATGTTAAGTTGGAAAATGGATACGAAACCCAAACACAAATCCGGACATTGTGTATGTCTGACAATGCTTTGGATCTTTCTTCAATCTTAAAAGGTGGTCATCCGTGTACTTATCAAATACATTATGAAGTTGGTCGTATAAATGAGTCCAAATATGCTCACCCCATGGAAAAGCATTCTAATCATCTAGATTATCAACTAACCTCATCAGTGTATCATCCACCTTGCATGTCAACAAACGACCCATAAAGATCACCTCTAAGGCTAACAAAAGACAAAGACGTACATCGTCTTCATCAGATATCTGTCGAAACCGCTCTTCATCCTCGATAACACCAATAACATCTAAGTTAGTTAGAATATACCCTTGCTTGTCAGGAAATACCCTGTTACGAAAATTTAGAGAACCAGATGTATACGACCCAAAGCTTACATATCCAAAACGCAGGCCGGTCATTAGACAAAACTCAAGACGACCAAAATGTAAAGCATGCCCTTGAATGTAAAAAATGAAGGGCATATCATAGTGAGAATCGTCAACTTTATGCTGTTTCCTTAGCATATAATCTATGATGTGCGTTTCATGTTCAA
The DNA here is from genome assembly GCA_022545495.1 of Chrysanthemum lavandulifolium. Taxonomy (NCBI): domain Eukaryota; kingdom Viridiplantae; phylum Streptophyta; class Magnoliopsida; order Asterales; family Asteraceae; genus Chrysanthemum; species Chrysanthemum lavandulifolium. The sequence continues at coordinate 119,999,607 of CM040242.1, forward strand.
AGAACAAGAGATCAATCCACTTCCAAAGCATGTATTCTAAACAAGATGCGGCGTTTTGCCTAACTTTTACTTTATCAACCAAAAGTAGTTCGGTTTACTCGTAATGATTAACTTAGCTTCATAGTCCTAAAAGGGTCAAAAAAAAAAAAATAAAATCTGACCATAGAAGGAATGTATACCAACGTCGTAAACAATTGCGTAGACGATGCATATAAACCACTCCTTATTAGTCTACAGACTGCCACTAAATTTTTTAATGAACCAATTTATGTTACATACCTAACTAACGACATCTAACGTATTATGCAAACATAATTACGAATCAGACAGACATAAAAAACGAGCAATGGATTCTACAATGGAATTAACACCTATCTGACATAGGTATTAATCGAATAACAACAACGATTTATTATAACATAGAACCAATTGGAAATAATTCATATGCAATAAACAACGATAAAAATATTTACGTACCATATTTGGCCACATTTTGATAAACTTGACCAATCGAATGTGGTTTGCAATCAACCACAGATTTCTAGATGGTGACATAACCGACGATACAAGGAAGAGAAGGACCGAGGAAGAAGAGGGTTTGATTTGTGAAAACAAGTAAGTAAGAATGTTTTATGCGAGAAGAAAACAGAGAAAAGCAGAATCGTGAATGTTTTGTGCGGTGGGTATTGATTTTGAATAGAAATGTAAGGTCTGTTACTATTCAAAAGCGTACTTTTCGTGTAATGTGAAATGAATGAAACAAACTTTATTAAAATATACGGTTGACCAAGTAGATTTTAGTTCTTGCAAAAACATTCCTTCACATACGGGACACTTGTCACAATGTTGAAGAGTTGCCCAATAACAGCGGTTGCCCTCGGCCCATAAAAAAAAAAAAAGTGATCCGAAAAGTGATTAGCCTCAGGGCGCCGGGTGCATTTGCGTCATTTTCCCCTAAACTAATTCATGTCATGCATGCAGAAACTTTATAACTAGTTGGCAAGGTTTAAACCAAATTATAACCCATTGGGTTGGAGATAAAGGGCCAAGGCCCAAGTTTGAGACAAAACACAAGACTCTCATCATCTATCTTTGTATCTATCTATCTATCGAGCAGCAGCCAAACCCTAGAAAGCAGAAAAAGCAAAAACAATGGCGGCTTCTTACGAATACGAAGAAGGAAGTAACCACCAAGAAAACAACAACAACAACAGCATGGATTACGATCCACTGTTCGTACCAGATCCAGTGAAATCATTCGTGGTGCACTTATACCGACACATAAGAGAGAAGAATGTGTACGAGATACATCAGATGTATGAGACATCGTTTCATACGCTGAGTGATCGTATGTTTAAAGATACACCATGGCCATCAGTTGAAGGTGTTGCTCAGTACGTTGATAATGATCACGTCTTTTGTTTGCTGTATCGGGAGATGTGGTATCGTCATCTTTATGCTAGGCTTTCTCCTACTCTCAAACAGAGGATTGATTCCTGGGATAATTACTGCAGTCTCTTTCAGGTATACTATATTTTTGTTTGTTCGGTTGTTTTCAGATGAATATTTATTTTGTATGGTTTTATGTTGGTAACAAATAAATTTAAGCTTAAATACTGTAAAAGCAGTTTTTACATGCTTATTAGAATGCGATAAAATAAGCAGTTAAGCACAAACAGTTTGGATAACCAAAATTGCTTCTGCTAAAAAATAAGCAAAACCAAACTTCTCATTAGTAATGAGGATGAGACATGCTGTTTATTCAAGGGAGGCTTTTTTAGAGAGCTTAATAGGATATTACATTTTCAAAAACCTGTTTAGATATCTACGCCAAGTTTACTTCAAAGGCTTATGCCCGTTTTTAGGAGGAAATGGTTGTGTGTTAGGCGTTATTATGTATAGATTTAGTTAAATCAGTGACGATGGCTTTTATGGGTTGTGAATGGACCCACAAAATTAAATTAATTTTGTTTCAACAGCCAATTCTTGTTTCAGTCCACAAAATTGAATTCATTTTGCGTTAGGTATTAGTGTATTTTTAAACACTTCTTTATATAACGTGAACTCAACACTTGTTTATTTTATGATTAAGTGTATTGAAGAACCACTTTGTGCAAGCTAGCCATTCTAAGTATGGACATGTTTCATTGTGTATAGTTCATAAGTCCCTAAAGGTGTGTGTGGTTATGTTGTGAAATTGCAGCACCTAGTGCTGTATAGCCATATTTAGCTAGGTAATATAATCACTGAAGCTTCCGTGGGTTTCATTGTTATATCATACATGTCATAGCGATTTGTCGAATTGTAGTGGAGCAAGCTTTTAATGAATCTACATTGACCATGTGTTTATTGTTTCTTTGCAGGTGGTGTTGCGGTGTGGTTAACATGCAGTTGCCTAACCAGTGGTTGTGGGATATGGTGGATGAGTTTGTGTATCAGTTTCAGTCGTTCTGTCAGTATCGTGCCAAAATGAAGAACAAAACTGAGCAAGAGATTGCTCTACTAAGACAACATGATCAGGTAAGTCGCTGAGTTATGTTTCAAGGCTGTTACGGATATATCAAAATGGTTTTGGAAATAAGTCAAAACCTTGAACTAATGTCTACATTCATTTATATGCTTTCTTTTATTGATTCAGTGTTTACACTCATTTTCAGGCCTGGAGCGTGTATGGTGTTCTCAACTTTTGCAAGCATTGATGGAGAAGTCTTGATTATTCAGATCCTAGAGCAGGAAAAGGAAGGTACTGAACAGTTCACATCAACAGGCGGATATGATTATAGTGGTGGAAGTAATGTCTTGAAGGTCTTGGGTTACTTTAGCATGGTTGGTTTGCTAAGGGTTCATTGTCTATTGGGAGATTATCAAACTGGTCTCAAGTGCTTACTTCCAATTGACATAACTCAACAAGGAGTTTACACCAGTGTTATTGGCAGTCATATTGCCACCATTTATCATTATGGGTTTGCCAATCTTATGTTGCGCAGGTATTTTTTAGCTTGGAATACCAATTTTCTGCATGCACATATTCAGCTGTAGTTGTTTGAAAAATGTGAATTAGGTCATTGATTCTTGTACCTGATGCAAGAAGGCCATAGACGGCTTTTTCCTGGCCTTTTTATTCTTGAATAGTGATTTTAATGCTGCCATATAACATTGGGTTTACTTGATACTAAACCAGATACCATGTAGTCACTAAAACCAGGTTTAGTTTAGGTTGTAATAGTAATACAGGTTCATCAACTTATCTTGTGTTCGTAATATTTTTTTATTGATTCAGTATCCATTTTGTTAGGATCATGGCAAACATAATAGCGTGCATTTGTTTCTATTTTCTGGTAACAAGCAAGTAGCTTACACATAAGTGAATTTGCAGGTATGTGGAGGCCATCTGCGAGTTCAACAAGATCCTTTGTACATCTACAAGACTAAGCAGTATCACTCGAAATCACCACAGTATGAGCAAATACTTAAGAAGAATGAACAAATGTATGCTCTGCTAACAGTCTGCCTCTCTCTTTGTCCCCAAGTGAAACTTGTTGATGACACAGTGAACTCTCAACTAAGGGAGAAGTATGGTGAAAAAATGTCAAGAATGCAACGATATGATGATGAAGCATTTGCGCTTTATGATGAGCTTTTTCAGTATGCATGTCCCAAATTCATCACACCCTCTGCACCAAGCTATGAGGAGCCACTTGTAAACTACAACCAGGTGTGAATTCTTTACATAAATGTAGTCACAAACTACTTATATGACTGGGTTCATTAGCAGTTATCTTGTTTTTACTAGCCTTTTTTTGTGAAATTTAGTTTTAGGTGATCTCTTGCTGTTTGTCATACGTAAGAACTTATATTTGAATTATGTAAATAATATGAAAAGGACTTTCTAATCCTCTAGTTTCTTATGTTATTAACACTTGTGCGGTGTATTTATATGGTTATAGGACGCATACAGGCTTCAGTTGAAGCTCTTCCTCTATGAGGTAAAGCAGCAGCAGCAACTCTCTGTTGTGAGGACTTTCTTGAAAGTTTATTCAACCATTTCTGTTGAGAAGCTTGCTAGCTACATGGAAGTAGATGAAACCACTTTAAGGTTTGTTATTTTAATTGCCGTCTATTCTACTACCTTGTCTATCATAATCAATCTAATTTAGCATCGTCTTACAGGTCAATCCTGATGACATACAAGCATAAAACACATTCTGTTGGTGCTGATGGAAAAACCATATCCAACGCTGATATCGATTTCTACATTAGTGATGTATGTTATCTACCTTGCTCTTATGTGGTTTTTATATCATTTGTTTCGTTCCATACTTCCATGTCTGTTTTTGAACTTCATTGAAGTTCCACATTACATTTAGGAACACATTAAACCCTCCATTACATCTTTAAAATTTTTCAAGAATATTCATCATTACTTTTGATTTGGTGTTTTGCTGTTTGTTACATAATTGAAACCCCATCATTCATTCATTTGAATGTTGTTCTTTGCAATTAAAAGTTGTGTGTTGTCTTAATAGAATATTGGTATTATTATTGCAAATTGGGGCTGGACACTGATGTATAGGGCTGCAAACTAATAACTAGTTGGTCTTAATGTTGTTTTTCTAGCTCGATTTTGACTGGAACTCATTGAGCTGAAATTTATTATGTTTGATCCTTAGGCTCCATTGCTAAAAAAACATGTGATGAGTAATAAAGCTTTATGGAGCTTTAGAGCCCTATGTAGTATGTAAGTTTTGATATATATATGTGAAGCTATGGTTGCTAAGGACTCAAGCTTCATTTGAGTTATTTTAATATAAAAGCAACTTAAGCTTGTCTAAGTAGAACATGTTGAGCTATTGAGTCATTTCAATTCTAAGTCGCAATAGATCATGGTATCATGTTGAGCTATTTGAGCTCCCATATCAAGCTCAAATCTTTCTCAAGACCAGCTTTAGCATAGGCCAATGAGGTTGATTTATACCCAGTTGGCTCATTGTTTTAATCATCATATTCCTAAATAGAGTGCGGCAAAGCATGCTGGTAAGGGGTATATACTGTATATTGTTTTTGGGAATCTGGAGACCATCATTGATCTGTGCATTTTACTAGGTTGCTTTTGAATTTTGTGGATGCTGTATAGTGTGCTTAATCTATTGTAGTTGTATATTATTTTTGACGAATCCATGTACTTGCAGGACTTGATCCATGTGGTTGAATCCAAGACACCAAAGAATTATGGCGATTACTTTTTGCGTCAAATTGTCAAGGTTTGTCAAATAATTCTGTTGAAAAAGTTTTATGTTTGTGATCTTGAAAAAGTTAAGTACATGGTATTTGTTTTTGTACTGTTGAAACTGCAACACCTTTGTTAGTACAGTAAGTTTCTGTACTTAACTCCATAATATCATCACTGCAATGAACTAGAGGCGGCATTTTGACTCATTTACATATAAATGAGTCAACTTGGGCTGTATTAAATTTCAAGATTATAAAATTTCTTTTAGCTGTTCAAATAATTTCAATGGGTTAAACTGGTTGAAACTTTAAAGTCGTCCAAAGTATTTTTAATCAAAGATGTTGATTATTAATTAAAATATTATGGGGCTCTCTGCTCGGCTCAAAATCATTAAAATATGGATTTAAGTGTTTCCTGATCAACTTAAATGGGGCTCTCTGCTCGGCTCAATACAAACAGTGGCCTATTTCAACCTGACCTTTTTGGATGTTATCTAACCCACTTAACACCCACCCAATTGACCTATTTTAATCTGACATGTTTTAATATTTGAAATTACTAGTATTTAAGCATCTCATAAAGTAAGTCCCAGTTTATAAGTCATTAAATATAGAGAGCAATACTCTGTATTCACGTCCCTTTTATAGAAGGGAAAGAGAACTAGATTATTGTTGCTTTGTTGGCCTCCCCTAGGGCATGTAGCCTTTTCATATGAAACGCCTTAAAACACTGTCATCACAAAATCATCATTTTAACAAATGTCGTCTATTTTATTGATGTACTTTCTTTCGGATGTTGCAGCTTGAAGCAGTGATCGGGGACATGGACAGAATTAAGCTGGAATGAGTTTTATTCTTTTGAGGAGTAATTTTTGTTTTCCTTTATGAATTTTTGGGTTGACCTTGGTAGCTAGTGTTGTTGATTTAAAATGGTTTGTAGTAGGAAGATGAGCCATTAAAGATGCTTGATGTTTAACTTTTGCCACCCTGCAATGTAAAAGCTCATCAACTTACCAATGCTCTTACAGTTGATCAGTTGCTCACCATCATTGTTACATTTTAAAACCTGAAAGTCTGAAAAGGCGGTTGTCTTTTAAGTATGATTTATAAATTACTAGACGAATATTCGCGCAAAACGACGGTTTATAGCGGCAAATAATTATACTTATGAAATTTTGATTCTGGTTCGACTCTTGATGCGCTTATTAAAATTAATATAGTGTGCTTTTTATAAGTTGTTAATTTTTGAACAGGAAAGATATAATTTAAGTTGTCAGTTTAAAGGTTATTTAGCAGTAATTTAAGGTAAATTACATTAATATAATTTTTCATATTAAAACATCAAGAAAAGATATAAACTTTTTATAAGTAACAGAGAAGAGATGGTATCATCAAATGTTTAAATCCATATTAAAAAGGATTGTCTAACAAAGGTGCATTGGATAAGTGAAAAATCTATTCATTATATGCTAATTAAAGTTATAAATTACCTGATTTTATCTATAATGAAGGAAAACTTTCATTGTTTAACAATTTAAATTAGTGTTTTAAGGGCATTGTTTAGACAATCCTTAAAAAAAAAAAAAAAAACAATATCAAGCTACCTTAGTGGTGTTTAAATGTGTATGTTTGGTGTGATTGACAAAAATAGTTGTAGCAATGAACAATAAGATGTAGCATTGAGCATTAATCTATAAGAATATTTGGTAACATAGTAGTAGATGTATTAATCTATAAAATGTTTAGTAATATAGCTTTAGTAAGTATAATATATAAAATAGTTCTTAAATCTTCAACGACATGAAATGTTATTTCAGTGGAGTGTTGGGAAAAGAGCATTTCGAAAAAATAGATAAACTTCTTGTTGTTTGCCAAGCGATAATTAATAATCATAACGCTCACCGTTCTTAAATGCTTTTAAACGCTCTGCGCCAAAGACACCTTATGTATAGTGTGTAATCGGTAGGTTGGCGGTGATGGATTTGATTGTAAACCCTATGTTAAAAATGATTAATTGAAAGTTAATTTAAGACACATGGTAATTAACAATGGGCAAATCAATTTGTTTTAAGAATGTTTTAAAAATGGGTTTTATCGACCGGTTCAATATTGAGTCAACCGGTTTTCATTTATTATTATTTTATTTTTTCGATCAGTCAACCCGGTTTTTATAAAAAAAATTTGAAAAAAACCAAACCCAGCTGGGTTTCATGACCCGGCGGGTCTAACCAGTTAACCCGGTTTTAAAAACCCAGGTTTTTTAACCCGTTTTTGTGGCCGGTCACCGATCCGACCGGTTGAACCGGCCGGGTCGACCCGGGTTTGAAAACATTGGTTTTTAACATTAAAACCGTTGACCCCATCATTTGGAAAATGTTTATGACTTTTTTTGTTCATACCTAAAGTTTAAGTTGTTATGAGCTTTTTGGGGAGCTAAAATATTATTTGGCTCTGACGTACATATGTTATCTATAAGTTACTATTATCTATATCACGCTACATATAATAGAAAAAGCATCAAAGTTGAAAGTTAAAAGTTGAAAATTTTAAATTGGTCGATGGAGAGAAATCGTAGTGTAATTAATCTTTCTTGGGCATGAGGGTGGTCACTATCACCCTGGGTGCCACATCACCTCTATCCAATCAAACCTCCAACTCAAGCTAAATTTCTAACTGTATTCACCCTAAGTGGAGGGAGTGGTCACCTAAGTGCCGATTTTTTTTTTTTTTTTTTTTTTTTTTTCACACATAAAATCACATACAATATTTAAAATAAAAGCATACCATTTTATTAAAAATAAATCATTCATAATCTTAAAAAGACACATTACATAATAAAACATAACATTTCATTAAAATAAATACATTACATTAGAAAAGGAAATAAAAGAGCATATTCAAGATTTTCTTCTCCAATTCTTCTTTTCCTCTGCTGCATATTCAAGATTCTTCTTCTCCAATTCTTCTTCTCCATTTTCACGTTTTCACACACTAAAACACACACATACAACGGTCCAAAATTCAAACCTTTCCCACTTGAAACACTCGGCTCACATCCCAATTTTATACCCGATCGAGGTACCCTAGGTGGCGGCGGTGGTTATCTGCAGCTCGGGTAAGTGCACTGAATCACTCACCGAGACCACTCCTCCTCCCTTATTAAAACAACCCATTCTTAAAAGTCTGATAATTTATTTACATTGTACAACCAATTAAAAGCACATCTACCAAATTAAAAACAACCAATTAAAACACCGCTTATTAAAAGAATGATAAAATTTTCATAACGTCTGATTTAAAAGTTTACAACATAATCAAAATATAAAGTAATTGAGCACACTAATTAATGTTATTTTAAAACACCCTAAAATGAAAAGTACATTTTAATATACACATTATACAAATTAATAAAACACACAAAGTTTTATCAAGTTAACAAGTTGAGGTACATATACTTTTGAAAACCGGATGAACCTAACCAGCGTGTTCAGCAAGGGAACCGGTGTCGCCACCTGTTCGGCTAAGCAATTAAAGCCATCCGAAAATGAGCAGAGAGGACCCGTTGATACCGATTCAAATTGGTGAATCAGTCTCATCGAGATCTATTTTTCGGTTAATCGTTACGATGTCGCCACAAAGCAGCGGTACTCGCTATCTCTATATAGAAAGGAAAAACAAAAAGTAAAAATTGAAAGTTGAAACTAAAAGGAAATGTTGAAGCATATATTTGAGAATGAAATTATTAATACACATAAGCCGGGTTGACCCGGGACGTTTCAAACCTGCGGGTTGACCAGACGTTTAAACCGCGGGTTAATCGGGTTTAATTGACCTTATGTTAGAAATATTTTTATTTTTCTGAAAATAAAGTAGGGTCTCCAATTTTGTGTCTAATTAGTATATTTAGTTTGGTTATGTATTGTCTAAAGAGTATTAGTTTTAAACACAAAGCCATTTATTAAATTGACGATACACATTAAACTAATCATCCAGTGCAACCAAGAGCAAGAAGCAGGCTTACACGTGTGATAACACGGAATCATTTACCAGCTTGTGCCAAGGTGATTGACGATATGCATTTAACTAATTCATTTAATACAAAATTAAATAAACTATTTATTTAGGATACTCATGTACCGATATCTTTTCTATAAACGTTTGACTCATGCTTTGTCGTTTCATGTAGCGAACTTTCTGAAGTTTTCTGTCAAAATTTGTCATTAAATGGAAGAGAGCAGAGGTTGCTAATGACGTATAGTCTACAGGTTCTCATACTTAAGAGAAACAGATGGGTGATGCCAGTATATCAATTGAACGGGTCAGAAAAATTCCAGCTCAACACCAAGATGACATGGAGATTGATGTGGCAGGAAAGTTGACTTACTGGAATTGTTAGAAAACACTAAAGGATGCAGTAGCGGTCCTAATGATGTTGAAGTTCTAGCTGGTAACCGCAACGAAAAGAATGTTGATTGCACATCACAAATCGTTGGAGACCATAATGATTCATGTGGTTCCAGTACTTTACCTTCTACGTTAAATGTTCTCTTATGTCTATTCACCTCCAATATGTTTGTTTTGGTACTTTTTAAGTAAGTCTTTGTTTCATGTTTGTAATATGTTGGCTATTTCATAATTTTTGCAAGCCATTGTTATCAATAATTTTAACTATAACATCTTTTACCACTATGCAAGTTATGCTACCATAGGAATATCATTCATTCATGTTAAAACGATCGGCCATGGACATACGTTACTAAATTATAACAAATAATACACTTGAAACTAGCCGCCATCGGCCGAAATCATGAACTAGTATACTATATAGAAAGGAAAACAAAAGAAAATTGAAAACAAAGCTAAAAGAAATGTTGAAGACATATATTTGAGAATGAAATTATTAATACACATAAAGCAGGTTGACCGGACGTTTAAACCCATGGGTTGACACAGACGTTCAAACCTGCGGGTTGACTGAGTTTAATTGACTGTTTTCACCCAACCCGTCGGGTTGACTCGGTTCATCGACTGTTTTTGACGGAATGGTTCAACCGGTTGAACCACCCGGTCAACTAGTTTCAAATTTGACAAAATTATATGAAAATGATGAAGTAGTTGTGGAACCCGTGACAAATTTGAAAAAAATGAGACCAAGTAATTGTAGTTTTGTTGTTTATTTTCTTTGACACATGTACTTTGTCATTTGTATAATCTTATTTTGAAAATGTTGGTCTTACTTGGCAGCAAGGACTAGATATAGATAAATGCCTTTTAAAGTTAATATATATTGTATAGCCCTTTGTCAAATATATCAATAATGTTATGTAATGTTAGGAATTGGAAATTCCATGTTAAAGTGTCGTTCACCCCAATTATAGTCTAGCATATGTTAGCTCGTAGACTTGTAGTTATTTACGTTGTTTAGCGGTTTATTAGTTAGTTTGTAGCGTAGTTTAGTGTAGTGTAACACCGTGGAGGAAGGACGGTCTTTTACTGCATCAGTATCACGATCGCGGGCCGATGGGAGGTCGTCTATTGTGTAGTATAAATACCCTTCCATCCATGGAAGGGGTGGTGTTTCTCATTCAATCTAACCTTTACTTTGTGTAAACCTCTAGCAAGAACACCCTCTCTCTACTCTCTCTAAAATGGTAAACATGTATTTTGATCATCCAAGACCACCCGAATCATCAACACAATAATATATATCGATCCTACAATTGGTACCAGAGCCAAGGTTTTTTGTGTTGTGTTGATTTGTGTGGTTTCGTACCATGGTTATTGTGTTTTTGATGATTTATTGCGGTTTGAATCGTGTTTGTGGCTGTTTTGGCACTATTTTTATGGTCGAAATAATCTTTTCTTGTTCCTATTCTTGTTAGAAATTACATGTTTTGTGTATACAGTTCTTTGGTATTGAAGTTAAAAACATGTTTTGTGTCGAGTGTTTGTCTTGACGGATTTTTTTTGTGTCTTCATCTTTTAAATCTGTTTTGGTATCAATCCGTGAAGTATCCTGTGGTCATATGTCAATTTCTGTGGTCCTCATATGTCAAAATGGGTAAAATGTATCTCTTGTTATGCCTCGTTCTGGGTTTGAATATGTTCTAAAAACTACTGGTCATGTCATTCATACTAGCGACTTGGATTAACTTTAAACCTTTAGCGACTTGTCAAACAGTCCTGATGCATTGTATGTTCTGTAGCGACTTGTACCTGGTAGCGAGTTGTTGACTACTGAGTCAACAAATGTAGTGAGTTGGCTTAGCGAGTTGGCATAGCGACTTGGCATTGCAACTTGGCATAGCGACTCAGTTAGCAACTTGACTCAATACTCAGCTAGCGACTTGACATGGACAGAAAGGAAGAAGAAGAAGAGTATATCAATTGACCACGACCTACATCTAACACCAACCTCCAAGACTCATCGCGACCTCAGTTCTTGACAATATCCTCGGCCCAAGTTATTACAATCAAGAACAACATTCTAATAACTTAACACAAAACAACAAATCCTTCATCTCAATCTTTATACCCTCTACATTCTGTAACCTATTCTACAACTATCAAGACTCAATGAATAAATGAAATCAAATCAAGATCTCAGTTTAGTTAAACGTGTTCACAAATCTTTTAAAGATTGTTTTCTCGTTTGTACATCACCATCACCGATCTTACAACATATTTCATGAAACGATTTCAAATGTAAATGGTAAAGATCTCGAGATATTTTCGTGGGACTTAATTGATTCATCAAGACTTCCAAGAGTCTTTTAACACGAAATCTCATCTTCATAGATCCAGAAGTGTTTCAATGTTCGAACATTTAAAGTGTGAACAAAACTTTAAGGTTTCATCCACACTTTCAGTCGTTAAATATAAATCAAAAGGAAATGATCCGAACCAAAGGTACTTGAATCTCAGATTTCAACTTCGTGGCAATCTAATGCTAGGTCATGACCAATAGTCTAAAACATGAAACTGGAAATATCATCATTGATCATATGTTTGTTTTAATATCCGAAATGTAAAGATGAGATGTTAACAAGCGTGTTAACCCTAATCTCGTTTTCGTTATAAAGTGATTTAAACAAATCATATCAAGTGAACGAGTCCAAGATTTAACCTACCATTACCTTTGTTTATACTCGATGTCAGTCCTTGTATCACGCCATCCATGTGGCGATTTATGACAACCTCCAGCCAACCCTGTGGCGAGGACTTGGTGATTTGATGATTCTTGAGTGTCTTTAGGGTTTGTTATAAATTGTTTGATGGTATAGTAATTAGGGATAGGCGAATGGCTAATGTGTACTGATAAGAGGCGGACAGATCTGGAGTTTGTATGAATTATTTTTTGGATTGTTATTAGATGAGTGAGAAAGGAGCGGATATTAGGATGTAATGAGAGTGATTTTAGGGTTTGAGGTAATGTGTGAAGTGGGTGTTAAATACCCGTGTTATTAGGGTTACTCTATTAGTGTGTGTTAGTGGATGTGTGGACCGGACATCTTAACATGAACTGATGGATCTAATTTGTTTGGGCCGTGTTTTTTATGGGTCATTATCTTGTTGTGCTAATAGTGTATGGAATCGATTGAATATGGGCGTGTATAGTATCAAGTGATTATGTGGTATCAATGGAACGGATCATGTGACATATTGGCGTTGGGATATATGGCATCTTTAGGCCTAAGTTTTAATCGATTGATCGGGTATCCGCAGACTCACACTCTTAACGATAATTAATGTTGTGAAATGAGCCGTTTTATCCTGATTTACTACACAAGTTGGTACAATGTTTTGGACTTTATGTTAAAAAGATTTGTGATAATGAGTTTTGCTGATGATGATGAGATTTGTTGTGTTATGGGGTTTGATGCTTTGGTTTGTGCATTTTCACGGAGTATATTATGTCTCGAATTGAGTTGGCTTTTGAACATGGGTGACTACGGGGTTGTTTATACGATATTTCTTATTTGAAATTGAAGTGAGATTTTCAAGCGAGGTTGCTTATTTTCGTCTTCTTTCTACCCTACTGCGAAGATGACTTGTTTGGGCGCTTATAGGGGTGATAAAGACTTGGCTATTTAGGTACGGTTGTGATTCTTTCTCGATTTACCCCAGCGTAACTATCACTTGATGTCTCACTCGGTTGAGAATGTCAAGAGGTTTTGTACATTGGGTACGTTTCTTTTCACAAGGATTAGTACAAGTTTTAGTAACAAATGGGAATTTTACTTCATGATCTAATTTGGCATATCGGGTTTACTTCACCTTGTTGTCACTGCAATAGCCGATAGAATATGTGGAAGATATGCTTACCAAAGTGTTTATTGGATGGTTGATGATGTTGTTGATGTTGGTATTTGAACCGTTGACGAACCGCTGCATGTTCCCCTAAAACAAATATTCACCGAAGCCAAAGTTGTCATAACACATTCAAGCTGACATTGTTTACGGTTTTGTCTTGATTTTGTAAAATCCAGCGAAGAATCTATTTCTCGGTTTAAATCATAGACTCGTAAAATCCGTGACGATGGAAACATCTGGTAATAGTAAAGTGCACTACGGAGCTATCTTACGGTTTATTCTCGGTTTTGTAAAATCCCGCGAAGAATCTCTTTCTCGGTTTAAACCATGGAATTGTAAAATCCGTAATGATGGAACCATCTTGGAGAAGAAAGTGTAATTCGGATCTTTTTGATCTTTGGTGCTACGGTTTACGCTTTGAAGAAAGGATAAAGGTGTACTTCATGAATTGGGTATGTGTTTGGGTTGTCTTCATGGCGGTTTGGTTATTACATGGTTTTACTGGGTTACGTGCTTTTAACCATGGTCGGGATGAAACCATTATCAAAGTTCATTTAAATATCAAAGAAGGCTAGATTTGAGCGATTCGAGAAGATGTGACAAGCGTTAATTGAGTATTATTTATTTGAGGTTGAAGTGAATTATCACGGCGAGTGTACTTAGTATCCGAAGGTATCGGGATGGTTGGATGAAGATTCTTCATGATCCTTGTTCGAGCTTATTATCATAAGCGAAGACTTGTAAATCTAGTTATTGTTGGGTGTCTTTTACCTTTTCTTTTACCACTTGGGGAATTGGGCTCATACCACCACAAAATAACTATCACTTTAAGGAGTTACGTTGTAGTGCTTTCGATGTCACATTCAATTGTGGATTTTCAAGAGGTAATGTCGTCTTATACTTGATGGTTGGTTGGTTGAAGAGTATAGAGTACATAGAGTACTTAGAGATGCTAATGGAAATCGGCACGCTCTTTGTTACATATGTGCAAGTTTAAGTCACGAGTTCGGGGTAGTTTACTTCAGGGTCAAATTCATCATATTGGGTTTTCTCCATCAGCTGTCACTACAAAGAGCCTACAGAATGATAATAGGGTTTATTACATGTTTTGCCAAGAGAGCTGAAAAGAGAGAGAGATTATGACGTATGAACACAACAGTTCATGCCTCGTTCTCTAAAGAAAAGAAAAGTGTACGCTTCAGTGCGCTTTATCTTCTGAAGAAGAGAAATCTTCTTATTAATGACCATTCTCATCAACATGCTTCATACTTTTTCCATGCGCTTTCAAATATCAAGTGAACCGGGCTACTGATGATTGTTTTCTTATTCCACTTGCTCAACTATAATGACGATGGCGACATCATGTGCTAATTTTGCGGGGGAGAAGTGTGAAGAGACTACATTTGGATGATTTCACTTATTTAGTCAAGAATGGCATCTCCGTATGCAATTCTTGAGGGGAGAAGAAGTGTGATTTTTTGCATTGTTGATTGATATTTGAGAATATAAATGGTCATACGGCTCTAAACTCATGTAAGAACCGAGCTTCTTATCGGGTCATCTTCACATGGAGTATTTTCTCTTCTAAGAGCCGTTGGTTGACATCTTCACTCGGATTGATGAGTTTATCGACAAAGTGCTTCCGTTAATGCTTCGTATACATCAACATGATGATTCGAACAATCTCTCTGTTCTTGTTTGATGTGATTGGTAGTTTGGTGTTACCATCTTGTGTGTTAGATTGCTTGACGATTGCTAATTTCCTTGATGAACATCTTTACATTCTTGTTTGATTGGGAGGATTTTAGTTAAGGATTTGCAAGATGTAAGTTAATTGGGATGCTTTTGGTGTGAGTTGAAGATGTTAACTATCTATTCCCCAATGCACAATCTTGAAGAAGGTCGAGTCTGATGCATTCTACATTTTACGCTACATGTTAGAAGACTAAAGGCGAGTTGCATTTAACGATCTAAAGACTTCTTCTTAATCTGGGCATCTATCAAAGCAGTTATCGGTTTAGGGAGAGCACTAATTGGGTGAGAGTTATAAGTCGATTCAATCCCCGATTAGACTTGCTCATATTCTTTAGCGATGACTCCTCGAGGCGTTGTTATTGACTATTTCTCGTATTGGACATTTGACACAAGTTGATTACTTGAGTTAACCATTTATCACTTATTTGAGATTGAAGTTGACTTTCACAAAGGCGTGTTCTTATTTGATAACATGCTCGGGCTTAAGAATTTAAGTTGAAGACTTGGTTTATCTAGTTACCGGTGATCGGTGGATGGTTGAAGACACAGTTAACTATCACTATTAGGAGTTACTTTGTTTTACTCGGTGTCACACGCATGTAATGGTGTGGATAATCGCAAGAGGTGTTAATGTCTCATACTTTGTTTGGGTAGTGAGTACTTAGAGATTTTCTTGAAGCATAAATTCTCTACAGTTCTTCCATCATTAGGTGCAAGCTTAAGATACAAATGTGGGAAGTTGACTTGGTTTCAAGTAGGGTATATCGGTTTTCTTCATCGAGTGGTCACTTCAAATTGTCTACATAAGGGTTGATAAAAATAGTCGAGAGAGTCTTGACAAGTTGATTCTCACAAGAGTTTTGTTAGGAATTAGAAATTCCGGTATTAAAAGTCGGTCACCTCAGTATATGTAATCGTTGGAAGCTCGTAGTCATTGTTCTTTTAAGTCAAGTAGTATTTAGTTAAGTAACACCGTGGAGGGCAGACGGGTCTTTACCTTTGTATGCGATCCATGACCCGTTGTGTGGCATTTTATTGTAAGACTATAAATACCCTCTACCTCCCAAGGTGGGGTTGGAACTCTTAATAATATTTTTCCTTTCTCTCACTATAGTTCCTGACTCTCTTCCACTCTCTCACTAAAACTTTCTCTCTAACATACTTAAGCATACTTTGATCATGGTTTAGAGTGTTTGTGAAATCCAATATCTTACAATTGGTATCAAGAGCCATGGTTTGATCACTCATCTTTCATGCTCTTTGTTTTGGTGGATTTCATAAGGTTTTGGTGTATTAA
>CM040242.1:120016300-120053283 GCA_022545495.1 Chrysanthemum lavandulifolium
GGTTAGGAGCTTATTTAGGTATCCAAACCGTTTAGCTTATGGCTTATAGCTCATGGATTTAAAACTTGATCAAAGAGGGGTGCTTGAAATTCATGCGACTGTGAAAAAGAAAGGAAACGAGTCTGGTCTTAGGAGTTTATGGTCATGGTCTTGTGGCTTTCTAGACTTGACCAGGGGCTCATTAAGGTAGCTATAAAGGTTTGGCTCATAGCCTTTTGATTATGAGTTAAAACTTTGATCGAAAAGGGGTGTTTGGGGTGGTTTGCGACAAGAGTAGAAGGAAAGAAAAATTGTATCAGTAAGTTTGTAGGGACCTTTCGACTTATGTTCGCGGCTTATTAATATGTACCTAGGCTATCTTAGAGCTTAAGATAAAAGAAGGAAAAAAAATATTGTGAAGGCACCAATGGTCCTGCTGTTGCGAAATAAGGAAAAGAAAGAAAGAAAAATGGGTCTTTGTCTTGTTTCTAACATGTTAATGAGTTCACAAAACTTATAGTTGGTATGTTGAAGTATAAAAAATAATAATATGCAGTAGCATCTAAATGGATATTTGTTCTCGGTAAGAAAGAGAGAAAAAAAAAAGAATAATTCATTTTTGATTTGGTTTTAAGTTTGTTATTTTGTTCTACTCATATGTTGATGATATTATCAAATGTAAGTGATATTGAGAAGGGTTTTAGTAACACTTACAAAGCCTTAGTGAGCTTTAGAGAACATTGTTACCCAAGCTTCTCAAGCTTTAAACTCAGTGCAAACGTTCTTTTCCTATTCCTTGGGCTTGGAACACACTAGGTATGTGAGTTGTGTATGAGTGTTATGAAAACAGGAAATGGAGGTAAATGGTTTATGTTAGCTTCATTAATATAGGCGAAGGGATTAGAGTGCATGGAATGGGTTTGCCACATGTAATGACATGTTAAGTGTATAAGAGACATGTTGAGGTGTTAGCATAGGACATAGTGAGACTCATGTGGGTTTGCAACCTGGTTCGAATGAAATTCAAAAGCAACATGTGCTTGGCTTGAACAATTTGACCAAAATGTTATATATCAAGAAGACAATTGTGTAAGCAAACTAGTTTGGGCTAACTGTGTTTACATATGGTCCAGCTTAGACTTGGTTAGTTTTAGGACTTAGTTTTACTTTAGTTTGTGTTTTGTTGTATTTCAACAGGAAGAAAAGATAAAGATACTATTTATGCTTAGGCCGCATGTACATAGAGCTAGGTGTTTTGTACTAGTAATTTACATTTTCGTTTTCAAATTTTTTATAAATTGTTTATATTAAGTATTTGTGCATTAGGGACTTGTACACGCGCATGAAAGGCTTGTACAATAATACTTTATAATAATTACGTATATATTAATTTGTGATTTTATTTACATAAAATCGTAGTTTTGGTAAATAAGGGTTTGTAACGGGAATTAACATAAGATTAGGTTTTCGTGCTATAAAAGCTTGTACATTAGCTATGAGGTGTTGTACTTTAGGGTTTATGATTTAGTTACGTGAAATCATAGTTATAATAACTTAGGGTTTCGCGAGAACTCTAATTGATATCAAACGTTAAGTTTGAAGGTTTAATAATTGTACGTTAACGAATTAACGTAAAGTGGCAAATAAAGGTTAAAAAAAACTCGTATACTTGACATATAGGGATGTTTATTTGAAATAAACATAAGGCATGTTGGTGTCGGTTCGCGTGCGAGCAGTTTAGTAAGAATGTGAGTTAAATCACATCAACTAGTCGTTATGAACTAATAACATTTAAAAAAAATTACGTAGAAAATGGATTATATTAATTTAGTGCAAAGTGAAATTTTACCAGTGGTTACAAAAGTAACTACTAACCATCGCCCAGTTAGCATTCTGAGGTCGTGCATGCCACATGTAGTCAACCCATAGGTCTATATGTTGCGCATTTGTCAGAATAAAATACCATTTTAGGAAATGGTAAACATAAAGTACATAGTCAAAAAAAAGTGAATAAGAATACGTGTATAAACTAACCTCCTCGTTAGCCAACCTTTTTAGCGGGGTCTAAGCAAACTAATCGAAGCCGAAATTTCGGTCTGGATAATCATCGACCATGGAAATTTACACCGTGATCTATCAGATCACAAAGGAATTCTTCAATCTCATCGATATCCAAAGAGTTTCGACAGAATGAAACCATCTCCTTAGATCTTACAAAACGACTTCAATTTATTAGTTTGACATAGCATTATTGATAACCAAGTATATTGACAAGTTCGTAAAAATTATCACAATACCTCTACCCAAGGTTTCACTCTGTTAAGCTCCTCAAGAATAGTTGGGTCGTTCATGTTAGGACCGTGTTTTTTTTTTTTTTTTTTTTACGCCGTTTAACTTGCAGTTGTTTTGTGGCGAAACAGTTCCATGAGAATCCTCTTGTCGGGTGGTAACCGACTTAAAGCCTTTGAAAATGTGACGAATTCATAAACGCGCGTCGTTTTTCCGATTCTCCTCCTCCAACTTCAACATGTCGCCTTCTTCCAACCGCAACCTATTAGCCTCTTCCAAATTAAGATGTTGGCCTCAAGATTCATCTTTCTTCTTTCAACTGTAACCTTTCTTCCCTCGCCAACGCCAATCTCAATTCCTCTAAAAGGAGATACTCTGGAGCAGACTAACGCCGATTACATGTGTATGTAACGGCCATACAACTAAATGCGAAGAAGAAATATTAACCCGAGCAACGCCCACGTCGATTTTGGCAAGTCGATCGGTTTGAGATAAATGGTGTTAAGTGAATCGGAAAAAGCGGTCTTTGTGTTTGGAAAATGTGACTCAAAATCAAGTTTGTCCTGTAAAAATATGCATGAAATTTCTATAATTAAACAATGGCAGAGAAATAACTATAGATTAGTTGAAAAGTATACCAAGACCGTGGTTCTGTCATGTGCAAGAACACCGTGAAGGTTTAAGTGTTAGAAAATTCAGCGGTCATGTTATAAAAAGTGAATCTACTATTCTTATATTATAATGAATATAAAGAGAACACGAATATACACTCAAGTTTAAAAACTTGGCGATTCTGACAGCAATTACATGCTCCTTAAGGCTTTTTGTTGCGGAACTACTTCCACTCTTGCATTGGTTTGAATTTACTTTCAAACCAAGATTCATGAGTTGCCGTGACTTTTCAAGCTTGAAAAGTAGGTATCGACAAAATTTGTGTTGGGTCCCGACCGGCGCCTGGGAACGTAGTCATTGAAAAATCATGGCTATCTATCCACCATGCGATTGGAACTCATGTATAGTAGGTCTCGGATAAGTAATTGTAGTTGAATCCTAAAGTTCATTAATGGTACAAAAAAAATATATGGTTTAGTTAATTACTTTAATTAATATAAAGTCTTTGGAGTCATACATTACGAATGTTGCCTCGTTAGTTTGGCCTGCTAATGAAATGCTCTACCGGTCGTACCTACTGCTATAATTTGCCTCACTCAACAAGGGGTTTTTAAATGGTCAAGAATGCTCTTTGAGGCTTTGCAAAAACATGTTAAGGACCAAGCCATATATTACTTGTATCCCAGATTCATACAGATACTAGTAGAGAGTCAGATAGTAGACCCCATACCTCATCAGAGAACCGAGAAAGTATGATTTGTTGCATATGGTCCCTAAAGTGTTTACTCATATGAAAAGAAGAACACAAATTTTTCAGGGACTGTCACTGCTTTATTCCCTCATATGCTTAACTTGACAAATATCCCTGATAATGTAGAAGTACGTGATCCACAAACTACCGAAACCCCTGCTGAGAATTCCACTGTTGATCCTACTGCTACTACAACACAACCTATAACCACTGCTGAACCTTTACCCTCGACTTCCCAACCCCACAGAATATTGGTCACCCGTAGGAGGAAGAAGGGCACAAAGCAACCTCATGCTAGTGCTAGTGGTGTAGGAAATTAGCTTGTGACAGGTGTGGTAGGTGATATGATTGGAAGGGATTCCACTACTGCGTCAGTCTTAGAAGCTGAGCATGGTAGTGGAAACCTAAGTAAGACCGAACCAATGGCAACTCCTAATGTGGAGAGTTCTTTATAATTCAACACAGGTGGAGGAATCCCCAGCCAACTGGCTAATTTGGGGGACATGGATGTTCAGGCTAGGTCTGATGCAATGTTAGACACATCATATGATTCACCTGTCGGAGCAGGTAACACAACTCGGATTTATGAGGGTAGTTTGGAACAACAACATGAATTGACGGCTAATGACTTTCTACATGATGACATTTCCAATGATCCACTTCTCGGACCAGGTTACACAGGTCGAGGTGGTGAGGATACTACGAAACTCATTCTTGAATTGACGGATAGATTGACAACTATGGAGTCAAAGATCACTGGTCTTAAAAATTGGACAACTACTCGGGCTGAAAAAATCAGGAGGTTGAAGCAAAGAGTAAGTGTTTTGGAGAGACTAAAAAGGCCAAGGTTCAATGCATTCAGGAAAGCGAAGAAAATGGGAAAGAAAGCAAGCTGCGCTGGGATTCAAAGTTTAGAGGATGCATCCAAACAGGGGAGGAGTGAGAGTACAAAGTCAAGTGAGGCATTGGTAGATTTGGACAGTGGAGAGAATGGGGAAGGTTATTTGGTGGATGACATGGAAGGTAAAGAAGCAGTACTAGATGATTGTTTAAAGGCTGCAGTTGAAAAGGAGAAGGAAGTTGTGCAGGCAATCACTGCCAGTGTTGAAGGAAGTAGTGCAGCAATCATCGCCGGTGTTCTTGCATCCGCCGCTAGTAAGACGTAACCACTACGCAACAACTTTGGTATTATTCTAGCCACTGCCAATTCAGACGTTTCAAGTGCAGGGGTAACCACTGCTACAATTATAAGCACCACAATAACACCAGCACTAAAACCAAAAAAGGCTGAGAATGAGGTTGCCATACAATTGCTCAACCTAAAGCAATCTCACCCTATCCCTTTAATAAAGATTGTAGCCAGACAGATGTTGGAAGTTAAGCTTAATCTGCAGTGTAAAAAAACAACTCATCCAATTGTTCATCCACTGCTGAGAAAGATTGAGAAGATTGCTGATTATGAAATTCCTTTGGATATCAAAGGCAAGCCTCAAGGTAGAATGAAAAGAAAGACAGACAGATCAAAAGCATTTGATGAACAATCTGAGTCTGATAAGGTATTGTGGGCTTAGATAGGTGGAAATAGAACATCTAAATTTTTGTGTAAGTTTACTTATTTTACCTATAAACAATAAATAAATAACAACAAAGTTTAACAGGCTTACGCTTGAAAACAGGTTCGAACGATCAGTTCTTTTAAAGATGGACTTCCTAGACCAGCCAAGTGCTCTTGGTATCACATTTGGATGTTTAATCCACCAAGCATGAGATTTTTCAAACGACTCAAGGATCGATACCTATGAGAATAAAAAATAAAAATAATAAAAAAATATAAAACAAAAAAAAATTAAGAAAACAAAAAATACATTAAGTTTTAAATATAGAAATCAGTAAAAATGTTAAGTTGGAAAATGGATACCAGAAACCCAAACACAAATCCAGACATTGTGTATGTCGGACAATGCTTTGGATCTTTCTTCAATCTTAAAAGGTGGTCATCCGTGTACTTATCAAATACATTATGAAGTTGGTCGTATAAATGAGTCCAAATATGCTCACCCCATGGAAAAGCATTCTAATCATCTAGATTATCAACTAACCTCATCAGCGTATCATCCACCTTGCATGTCAACAAACGACCCATAAAGATCACCTCTAAGGCTAACAAAAGACAAAGACGTACATCGTCTTCATCAGATATCTGTCGAAACCGCTCTTCATCCTCGATAACACCAATAACATCTAAGTTAGTTAGAATATACCCTTGCTTGTCAGGAAATACCCTGTTACGAAAATTTAGAGAACCAGATGTATACGACCCAAAGCTTACATATCCAAAACGCAGGCCGGTCATTAGACAAAACTCAAGACGACCAAAATGTAAAGCATGCCCTTGAATGTAAAAAATGAAGGGCATATCATAGTGAGAATCGTCAACTTTATGCTGTTTCCTTAGCATATAATCTATGATGTGCGTTTCATGTTCAAAGAACAAGAGATCAATCCAGCTTCCAAAGCATGTATTCCTAAACAAGATGCGGCGTTTTGCGTCTAACTTTTACTTTATCAACCAAAAGTAGTTCAGTTTACTCGTAATGATTAACTTAGCTTCATAGTCCTAAAAAGGGTCAAAAAAATAAAAAAATAAAATCTGACCATAGAAGGAATGTATACCAACGTCGTAAACAATTGCGTAGACGATGCATATAAACCACTCCTTATTAGTCTACAGACTGCCACTAAATTTTTTAATGAACCAATTTATGTTACATACCTAACTAACGACATCTAACGTATTATACCCGACATAATTACGAATCAGACAGACATAAAAAACGAGCAATGGATTCTACAATGGAATTAACACCTATCTGACATAGGTATTAATCGAATAACAACAACGATTTATTATAACATAGAACCAATTGGAAATAATTCATATGCAATAAACAACGATAAAAATATTTACGTACCATATTTGGCCACATTTTTGATAAACTTGACCAATCGAATGTGGTTTGCAATCAACCCTGTAGATTTCTAGATGGTGACATAACTGACGATACAAGGAAGAGAAGGACTGAGGAAGAAGAGGGTTTGATTTGTGAAAACAAGTAAGTAAGAATGTTTTATGCGAGAAAAAAACAGAGAAAAACAGAATCGTGAATGTTTTGTGCGAGTGGGTATTTGATTTTGAATAGAAATGTAAGGTACTGTTACTATTCAAAAGCGTACTTTATGTGTAATGTGAAATGACGAAACAAACTTTATTAAAATATACGGTTGACCAGCGCATTTTAGTTGCCCAAAAAACATTACCTTACACATACGGGACACTTGTCACAATGTTGAAGAGTTGCCCAATAACAGCGGTTGCCCTCGGCCCATTTAAAAAAAAAAAAAAAAAGTGATCCGAAAAGTGATTAGCCTCAGGGCGCCGGTGTAGGGTGCATTCGTCATTTTCCTAAACTAATTCATGTCATGCATGCAGAAACTTTATAACTAGTTGGCAAGGTTTAAACCAAATTATAACCCATTGGGTTGGAGATAAAGGCCAAGGCCCAAGTTTGAGACAAAACACAAGACTCTCATCATCTATCTTTGTATCTATCTATCTATCGAGCAGCAGCCAAACCCTAGAAAGCAGAAAAAGCAAAAACAATGGCGGCTTCTTACGAATACGAAGAAGGAAGTAACCACCAAGAAAACAACAACAACAACAGCATGGATTACGATCCACTGTTCGTACCAGATCCAGTGAAATCATTCGTGGTGCACTTATACCGACACATAAGAGAGAAGAATGTGTACGAGATACATCAGATGTATGAGACATCGTTTCATACGCTGAGTGATCGTATGTTTAAAGATACACCATGGCCATCAGTTGAAGGTGTTGCTCAGTACGTTGATAATGATCACGTCTTTTGTTTGCTGTATCGGGAGATGTGGTATCGTCATCTTTATGCTAGGCTTTCTCCTACTCTCAAACAGAGGATTGATTCCTGGGATAATTACTGCAGTCTCTTTCAGGTATACTATATTTTTTTGTTTGTTCGGTTGTTTTCAGATGAATATTTATTTTTGTATGGTTTTATGTTGGTAACAAATAAATTTAAGCTTAAATACTGTAAAAAGCAGTTTTTTACATGCTTATTAGAATGCGATAAAATAAGCAGTTAAGCACAAACAGTTTGGATAACCAAAATTGCTTCTGCTAAAAAATAAGCAAAACCAAACTTCTCATTAGTAATGAGGATGAGACATGCTGTTTATTCAAGGAGGCTTTTTAGAGAGCTTAATAGGATATTACATTTTCAAAACCTGTTTAGATATCTCATAAGTTTACTTCAAAGGCTTATGGCCGTTTTAGGAGGAAATGGTTGTGTGTTAGGCGTTATTATGTATAGATTTAGTTAAATCAGTGACGATGGCTTTTATGGGTTGTGAATGGACCCACAAAATTAAATTAATTTTGTTTCAACAGCCAATTCTTGTTTCAGTCCACAAAATTGAATTCATTTTATGTTAGGTATTAGTGTATTTTAAACACTTCTTTATATAACGTGAACTCAACACTTGTTTATTTTATGATTAAGTGTATTGAAGAACCACTTTGTGCAAGCTAGCCATTCTAAGTATGGACATGTTTCATTGTGTATAGTTCATAAGTCCCTAAAGGTGTGTGTGGTTATGTTGTGAAATTGCAGCACCTAGTGCTGTATAGCCATATTTAGCTAGGTAATATCGTCACTGAAGCTTCCGTGGGTTTCATTGTTATATCATACATGTCATAGCGATTTGTCGAATTGTAGTGGAGCAAGCTTTTAATGAATCTACATTGACCATGTGTTTATTGTTTCTTTGCAGGTGGTGTTGCACGGTGTGGTTAACATGCAGTTGCCTAACCAGTGGTTGTGGGATATGGTGGATGAGTTTGTGTATCAGTTTCAGTCGTTCTGTCAGTATCGTGCCAAAATGAAGAACAAAACTGAGCAAGAGATTGCTCTACTAAGACAACATGATCAGGTAAGTCGCTGAGTTATGTTTCAAGGCTGTTACCGGATATATCAAAATGGTTTTGGAAATAAGTCAAAACCTTGAACTAATGTCTACATTCATTTATATGCTTTCTTTTATTGATTCAGTGTTTACACTCATTTTCAGGCCTGGAGCGTGTATGGTGTTCTCAACTTTTGCAAGCATTGATGGAGAAGTCTTCGATTATTCAGATCCTAGAGCAGGAAAAGGAAGGTACTGAACAGTTCACATCAACAGACGGATATGATTATAGTGGTGGAAGTAATGTCTTGAAGGTCTTGGGTTACTTTAGCATGGTTGGTTTGCTAAGGGTTCATTGTCTATTGGGAGATTATCAAACTGGTCTCAAGTGCTTACTTCCAATTGACATAACTCAACAAGGAGTTTACACCAGTGTTATTGGCAGTCATATTGCCACCATTTATCATTATGGGTTTGCCAATCTTATGTTGCGCAGGTATTTTTTTTAGCTTGGAATACCAATTTTTCTGCATGCACATATTCAGCTGTAGTTGTTTGAAAAATGTGAATTAGGTCATTGATTCTTGTACCTGATGCAAGAAGGCCATAGACGGCTTTTTCCTGGCCTTTTTTATTCTTGAATAGTGATTTTAATGCTGCCATATAACATTGGGTTTACTTGATACTAAACCAGATACCATGTAGTCACTAAAACCAGGTTTAGTTTAGGTTGTAATAGTAATACAGGTTCATCAACTTATCTTGTGTTCGTAATATTTTTTTTATTGATTCAGTATCCATTTTGTTAGGATCATGGCAAACATAATAGCGTGCATTTGTTTCTATTTTCTGGTAACAAGCAAGTAGCTTACACATAAGTGAATTTGCAGGTATGTGGAGGCCATACGCGAGTTCAACAAGATCCTTTTGTACATCTACAAGACTAAGCAGTATCACTCGAAATCACCACAGTATGAGCAAATACTTAAGAAGAATGAACAAATGTATGCTCTGCTAACAGTCTGCCTCTCTCTTTGTCCCCAAGTGAAACTTGTTGATGACACAGTGAACTCTCAACTAAGGGAGAAGTATGGTGAAAAAATGTCAAGAATGCAACGATATGATGATGAAGCATTTGCGCTTTATGATGAGCTTTTTTCGTATGCATGTCCCAAATTCATCACACCCTCTGCACCAAGCTATGAGGAGCCACTTGTAAACTACAACCAGGTGTGAATTCTTTACATAAATGTAGTCACAAACTACTTATATGACTGGGTTCATTAGCAGTTATCTTGTTTTTACTAGCCTTTTTTTGTGAAATTTAGTTTTAGGTGATCTCTTGCTGTTTGTCATACGTAAGAACTTATATTTGAATTATGTAAATAATATGAAAAGGACTTTCTAATCCTCTAGTTTCTTATGTTATTAACACTTGTGCGGTGTATTTATATGGTTATAGGACGCATACAGGCTTCAGTTGAAGCTCTTCCTCTATGAGGTAAAGCAGCAGCAGCAACTCTCTGTTGTGAGGACTTTCTTGAAAGTTTATTCAACCATTTCTGTTGAGAAGCTTGCTAGCTACATGGAAGTAGATGAAACCACTTTAAGGTTTGTTATTTTAATTGCCGTCTATTCTACTACCTTGTCTATCATAATCAATCTAATTTAGCATGCGTCTTACAGGTCAATCCTGATGACATACAAGCATAAAACACATTCTGTTGGTGCTGATGGAAAAACCATATCCAACGCTGATATCGATTTCTACATTAGTGATGTATGTTATCTACCTTGCTCTTATGTGGTTTTTATATCATTTGTTTCGTTCCATACTTCCATGTCTGTTTTTGAACTTCATTGAAGTTCCACATTACATTAGGAACACATTAAACCCTCCATTACATCTTTAAAATTTTTCAAGAATATTCATCATTACTTTTGATTTGGTGTTTTGCTGTTTGTTACATAATTGAAACCCCATCATTCATTCATTTGAATGTTGTTCTTTGCAATTAAAAGTTGTGTGTTGTCTTAATAGAATATTGGTATTATTATTGCAAATTGGGGCTGGACACTGATGTATAGGGCTGCAAACTAATAACTAGTTGGTCTTAATGTTGTTTTCTAGCTCGATTTTGACTGGAACTCATTGAGCTGAAATTTATTATGTTTGATCCTTAGGCTCCATTGCTAAAAAACATGTGACGAGTAATAAAGCTTTATGGAGCTTTAGAGCCCTATGTAGTATGTAAGTTTTGATATATATGTGAAGCTATGGTTGCTAAGGACTCAAGCTTCATTTGAGTTATTTTAATATAAAAGCAACTTAAGCTTGTCTAAGTAGAACATGTTGAGCTATTGAGTCATTTCAATTCTAAGTCGCTTAATAGATCATGGTATCATGTTGAGCTATTTGAGCTCCCATATCAAGCTCAAATCTTTCTCAAGACCAGCTTTAGCATAGGCCAATGAGGTTGATTTATACCCAGTTGGCTCATTGTTTTAATCATCATATTCCTAAATAGAGTGCGGCAAAGCATGCTGGTAAGGGGTATATACTGTATATTGTTTTTGGGAATCTGGAGACCATCATTGATCTGTGCATTTTACTAGGTTGCTTTTGAATTTTGTGGATGCTGTATAGTGTGCTTAATCTATTGTAGTTGTATATTATTTTTGACGAATCCATGTACTTGCAGGACTTGATCCATGTGGTTGAATCAAGACACCAAAGAATTATGGCGATTACTTTTTGCGTCAAATTGTCAAGGTTTGTCAAATAATTCTGTTGAAAAAGTTTTATGTTTGTGATCTTGAAAAGTTAAGTACATGGTATTTGTTTTGTACTGTTGAAACTGCAACACCTTTGTTAGTACAGTAAGTTTCTGTACTTAACTCCATAATATCATCACTGCAATGAACTAGAGCGGCATTTTGACTCATTTACATATAAATGAGTCAACTTGGGCTGTATTAAATTTCAAGATTATAAAATTTCTTTTAGCTGTTCAAATAATTTCAATGGGTTAAACTGGTTGAAACTTTAAAGTCGTCCAAAGTATTTTTAATCAAAGATGTTGATTATTAATTAAAATATTATGGGGCTCTCTGCTCGGCTCAAAATCATTAAAATATGGATTTAAGTGTTTCCTGATCAACTTAAATGGGGCTCTCTGCTCGGCTCAATACAAACAGTGGCCTATTTCAACCTGACCTTTTTTGGATGTTATCTAACCCACTTAACACCCACCCAATTGACCTATTTTAATCTGACATGTTTTAATATTTGGAAATTACTAGTATTTAAGCATCTCATAAAGTAAGTCCCAGTTTATAAGTCATTAAATATAGAGAGCAATACTCTGTATTCACGTCCCTTTTATAGAAGGGAAAGAGAACTAGATTATTGTTGCTTTGTTGGCCTCCCCTAGGGCATGTAGCCTTTTCATATGAAACGCCTTAAAACACTGTCATCACAAAATCATCATTTTAACAAATGTCGTCTATTTTATTGATGTACTTTCTTTCGGATGTTGCAGCTTGAAGCAGTGATCGGGGACATGGACAGAATTAAGCTGGAATGAGTTTTATTCTTTTGAGGAGTAATTTTGTTTTCCTTTATGAATTTTTGGGTTGACCTTGGTAGCTAGTGTTGTTGATTTAAAATGGTTTGTAGTAGGAAGATGAGCCATTAAAGATGCTTGATGTTTAACTTTTGCCACCCTGCAATGTAAAGCTCATCAACTTACCAATGCTCTTACAGTTGATCAGTTGCTCACCATCATTGTTACATTTTAAAACCTGAAAGTCTGAAAAGGCGGTTGTCTTTTAAGTATGATTTATAAATTACTAGACGAATATTCGCGCAAAACGACGGTTTATAGCGGCAAATAATTATACTTGTGAAATTTTGATTCTGGTTCGACTTTTGATGCGCTTATTAAAATTAATATAGTGTGCTTTTTATAAGTTGTTAATTTTTGAACAGGAAAGATATAATTTAAGTTGTCAGTTTAAAGGTTATTTAGCAGTAATTTAAGGTAAATTACATTAATATAATTTTCATATTAAAACATCAAGAAAAGATATAAACTTTTTATAAGTAACAGAGAAGAGATGGTATCATCAAATGTTTAAATCCATATTAAAAAAAGGATTGTCTAACAAAGGTGCATTGGATAAGTGAAAAATCTATTCATTATATGCTAATTAAAGTTATAAATTACCTGATTTTATCTATAATGAAGGAAAACTTTCATTGTTTAACAATTTAAATTAGTGTTTTAAGGGCATTGTTTAGACAATCCTTAAAAAAAAAAAAAAAAACAATATCAAGCTACCTTAGTGGTGTTTAAATGTGTATGTTTGGTGTGATTGACAAAAATAGTTGTAGCAATGAACAATAAGATGTAGCATTGAGCATTAATCTATAAGAATATTTGGTAACATAGTAGTAGATGTATTAATCTATAAAAATGTTTAGTAATATAGCTTTAGTAAGTATAATATATAAAATAGTTCTTAAATGCTCAACGCTTGTAAATGTTATTTCATGGAGTGTTGGGAAAAGAGCATTTCGAAAAAATAGATAAACTTCTTGTTGTTTGCCAAGCGATAATTAATAATCATAACGCCACCGTTCTTAAATCTTTTAAACGCTCTGCTTAAAGACACCTTATGTATAGTGTGTAATCGGTAGGTTGGCGGTGATGGATTTGATTGTAAACCCTATGTTAAAAATGATTAATTGAAAGTTAATTTAAGACACATGGTAATTAACAATGGGCAAATGCAGCTGTTTTTAAGAATGTTTTAAAAAATGGGTTTTTATCGACCGGTTCAACCGCTGAGTCAACCCGGTTTTTCATTTATTATTATTTTATTTTTTCTGATCAGGTCAACCCGGTTTTTATAAAAAAAATTTGAAAAAAAACCCGGTAGGGTTTCATGACCGTGGTCTAACCAGATTAACCCGGTTTAAAACCGGGTTTTTAACCCGTTTTGTGTGGTCACCGATCCGACCGGTTGAACCGCCGGTCGACCGGGTTTGAAAACATTGGTTTTAACATTAAACCGTTGACCCCATCATTTGGAAAATGTTTATGACTTTTTGTTCATACCTAAAGTTTAAGTTGTTATGAGCTTTTGGGAGCTAAAATATTATTTGGCTCGACGTATATATGTTATCTATAAGTTACTATTATCTATATCATCTTACATATAATAGAAAAAGCGTCAAAGTTGAAAGTTAAAAGTTGAAAATTTTAAATTGGTCGATGAGAGAGAAATCGTAGTGTAATTAATACTTTGGGCATGAGGGTGGTGGTCACTATCACCCTGGGTGCCACATCACCTCTATCCAATCAAACCTCCAACTCAAAGCTAAATTTTACCCTAACTTCACCCTAAGTGGAGGGAGTGGTCACCTAAGACCCGATTTTTTTTTTTTTTTTTTTTTTTCACACATAAAATCACATACAATATTTAAAATAAAAACATACCATTTTATTAAAAATAAATCATTCATAATACTTAAAAAAGACACATTACATAATAAAACATAACATTTCATTAAAATAAATACATTACATTAGAAAAGGAAATAAAAGAGCATATTCAAGATTTTCTTCTCCAATTCTTCTTTTCCTCTGCTGCATATTCAAGATTCTTCTTCTCCAATTCTTCTTCTCCATTTTCACGTTTTCACACACTAAAACACACACATACAACGGTCCAAAATTCAAACCTTTCCCACTTGAAACACTCGCTCACATCCCAATTTTATACCCGATCGAGGTACCCTAGGTGGCGGTGTGCATACAGCTCGGTAAGTGGCACTGAATCCTCACCCGAGACCACTCCCTCCTCCCTTATTAAAACACTTCATTACTTAAAAGACAATAATTTATTTACATTGTACAACCAATTAAAAGCACATCTACCAAATTAAAACAACCAATTAAAACACCGCTTATTAAAAGGACAATAAAATTTTCATAACGTATAATTTAAAGAAGTTTACAACATAATCCAAAATATAAAGTAATTGAGCACACTAATTAATGTTATTTTTAAAACACCCTAAAATGAAAAGTACATTTTAATATACACATTATACAAATTAATAAAACACACAAAGTTTTATACAAGCTAACAAGTTGAGGTACATATACTTTTGAAAACCGGACCGAACCTAACCAACGTGTTCAACCGGGAACCGGTGTCGCCACCGGTTCGGCTAAGCAATTAAAGCCATCCGAAAATGAACCAGAGAGGACCCGTTGATACCGATTCAAATTGGTGAATCAGGTCTCATCGAGATCTATTTTTCTGGTTAATCGTCACAGGGTACCCGCCGCCGAAACGCGCGGGTACCCTGCTATATACTATATAGAAAGGAAAAAACAAAAAGTAAAAATTGAAAAGTTGAAACTAAAAGAGGAAATGTTGAAGACATATATTTCAGAATGAAATTATTAATACACATAGAAAACCGGGTTGACCCGGGACGTTTCAAACCCTGCGGGTTGACCTGGGACGTTTCAAACCCTGCGGGTTGACCAGGTTTAATTTGACCTTGTGTTAGAAATATTTTTTATTTTTCTGAAAATAAAGTAGGGTCTCCAATTTTGTGTCTAATTAGTATATTTAGTTTGGTTATGTATTGTCTAAAGAGTATTAGTTTTAAACACAAAGCCATTTATTAAATTGACGATACACATTAAACTAATCATCCAGTGCAACCAAGAGCAAGAAGCAGGCTTACACGTGTGATAACACGGAATCATTTACCAGCTTGTGCCAAGGTGATTGACGATATGCATTTAACTAATTCATTTAATACAAAATTAAATAAACTATTTATTTAGGATACTCATGTACCGATATCTTTTCTATAAACGTTTGACTCATGCTTTGTCGTTTCATGTAGCGAACTTTCTGAAGTTTTCTGTCAAAATTTGTCATTAAATGGAAGAGAGCAGAGGTTGCTAATGACGTATAGTCTACAGGTTCTCATACTTAAGAGAAACAGATGGGTGATGCCAGTATATCAATTGAACGGGTCAGAAAAATTCCAGCTCAACACCAAGATGACATGGAGATTGATGTGGCAGGAAAGTTGACTTACTGGAATTGTTAGAAAACACTAAAGGATGCAGTAGCGGTCCTAATGATGTTGAAGTTCTAGCTGGTAACCGCAACGAAAAGAATGTTGATTGCACATCACAAATCGTTGGAGACCATAATGATTCATGTGGTTCCAGTACTTTACCTTCTACGTTAAATGTTCTCTTATGTCTATTCACCTCCAATATGTTTGTTTTTGGTACTTTTTAAGTAAGTCTTTGTTTCATGTTTGTAATATGTTGGCTATTTCATAATTTTTGCAAGCCATTGTTATCAATAATTTTAACTATAACATCTTTTTACCACTATGCAAGTTATGCTACCATAGGAATATCATTCATTCATGTTAAAACGATCGGCCATGGACATACGTTACTAAATTATAACAAATAATACACTTGAAACTAGCCGCCATGGCCGAAATCATGAACAAGTATACTATATAGAAAGGAAAACAAAAGTAAAAATTGAAAACAAAGCTAAAAGAGAAATGTTGAAGACATATATTTCAGAATGAAATTATTAATACATAAAAGCAGGTTGACCCGGGACGTTTAAACCCCGCGGGTTGACACAGGGACGTTCAAACCTGCGTGTTAGGAATTGGAAATTCCATGTTAAAGTGTCGTTCACCCCAATTATAGTCTAGCATATGTTAGCTCGTAGACTTGTAGTTATTTACGTTGTTTAGTAGTTTATTAGTTAGTTTGTAGCGTAGTTTAGTGTAGTGTAACACCGTGGAGGAAGGACGGGTCTTTACCCACATGTATCACGATCCACATCCGATAGGAGGTCGTATGTTGTGTAGTATAAATACCCTTCCATCCATGGAGGGGTGGTGCTTCTCATTCAATCTAACCTTTACTTTGTGTAAACCTCTAGCAAGAACACCTCTCTCTCTACTCTCTCTAAAATGGTAAACATGTATTTTGATCATCCAAGACCACCGAATCATCAACACAATAAATATATCGATCCTACAATTGGTACCGAGCCAAGGTTTTTGTGTTGTGTTGATTTGTGTGGTTTCGTATCATGGTTATTGTGTTTTGATGATTTATTGCGGTTTGAATCGTGTTTGTGGTATTTTGGCACTATTTTTATGGTCGAAATAATCTTTTCTTGTTCCTATTCTTGTTAGAAATTACATGTTTTGTGTATCTGATTCTTTGGTATTGAAGTTAAAAACATGTTTTGTGTCGAGTGTTTGTCTTAAAGGATTTTTTGTGTCTTCATCTTTTAACCTGACTTTGGTATCAATCCGTGAAGTATCTCGTGGTCATATGTCAATTTCGTGGTCCTCATATGTCAAAATGGGTAAAATGTATCTCTTGTTATGCCTCGCTAGCGGGTTTGAATATGTTCTAAAACTCACTGGTCATGTCATTCATACTAGCGACTTGGATTAACTTTAAACCTTTAGCGACTTGTCAAAGCAAACTAGCGATGCATTGTATGTTCAGCGACTTGACTTGTAAAGCAGTAGCGAGTTGTTATTGAACAACACGTAGTGAGTTGGCTTAGCGAGTTGGCATAGCGACTTGGCATTGCAACTTGGCATAGCGACTCGGTTAGCAACTTGACTCAATACTCGACTAGCGACTTGACATGGACGAGAAGGAAGAAGAAGAAAAGTATATCAATTGACCACGACCTACATCTAACACCAACCTCCAAGACTCATCGCGACCTCGGTTCTTGACAATATCCTCGCCCAAGTTATTACAATCAAGAACAACATTCTAATAACTTAACACAAAACAACAAATCCTTCATCTCAATCTTTATACCCTCTACATTCTGTAACCTATTCTACAACTATCAAGACTCAATGAATAAATGAAATCAAATCAAGATCTCAGTTTAGTTAAACGTGTTCACAAATCTTTTAAAGATTGTTTTCTCGTTTGTACATCACCATCAATGATCTTACAACATATTTCATGAAACGATTTCAAATGTAAATGGTAAAAGATCTCAGATATTTTCGTGGGACTTAATTGATTCATCAAGACTTCCAAGAGTCTTTTTACACGAAATCTCATCTTCATAGATCCAGAAGTGTTTCAATGTTCGAACATTTAAAGTGTGAACAAAACTTTAAGGTTTCATCCACACTTTCAATCGTTAAATATAAATCAAAAGGAAATGATCCGAACCAAAGGTACTTGAATCTCAGA
Source organism: Chrysanthemum lavandulifolium (assembly GCA_022545495.1). Classification (NCBI taxonomy): domain Eukaryota; kingdom Viridiplantae; phylum Streptophyta; class Magnoliopsida; order Asterales; family Asteraceae; genus Chrysanthemum; species Chrysanthemum lavandulifolium. The sequence continues at coordinate 120,034,244 of CM040242.1, forward strand.
TTTCAACTCGTGGCAATCTAATGCTAGGTCATGACCAATAGTCTAAAACACTAAACCGGAAATATCATCATTGATCATATGTTTGTTTTAATATCCGAAATGTAAAGATGAGATGTTAACAAGCGTGTTAACCCTAATCTCGTTTTCGTTATAAAGTGATTTAAACAAATCATATCAAGTGAACAGTCCAAGATTTAACCTACCATTACCTTTGTTTATACTCGATGTGGGTCCTTGTATCACGCCATCCATGTGGCGATTTATGACAACCTCCGACCAACCCCGTGGCGAGGACTTGGTGATTTGATGATTCTTGAGTGTCTTTAGGGTTTGTTATAAATTGTTTGATGGTATAGTAATTAGGGATAGGCGAATGGCTAATGTGTCCGATAAAGGCGACACGGATCTGGAGTTTGTATGAATTATTTTTGGATTGTTATTAGATGAGTGAGAAAGGAGCGGATATTAGGATGTAATGAGAGTGATTTTAGGGTTTGAGGTAATGTGTGAAGTGGGTGTTAAATACCCGTGTTATTAGGGTTACTCTATTAGTGTGTGTTAGTGGATGTGTGGACCGGACATCTTAACATGAACCTGATGGATCTAATTTGTTTGGGCCGTGTTTTATGGGCTGTTATCTTGTTGTGCTAATAGTGTATGGAATCGATTGAATATGGGCGTGTATAGTATCAAGTGATTATGTGGTATCAATGGAACGGATCATGTGACATATTGGCGTTGGGATATATGGCATCTTTAGGCCTAAGTTTTAATCGATTGATCGGGTATCCATGAGACTCACACTCTTAACGATAATTAATGTTGTGAAATGAGCCGTTAATGAGTTTCTTGATGATGATGATGAGATTTGTTGTGTTATGGGGTTTGATGCTTTGGTTTGTGCATTTTCACGGAGTATATTATGTCTCGAATTGAGTTGGCTTTTGAACATGGGTGACTACGGGGTTGTTTGTACGATATTTCTTATTTGAAATTGAAGTGAGATTTTCCGAGCGAGGTTGCTTATTTTCGTCTTCTTTCTTTCTACCCTTCTGCGAAGATGACTTGTTTGGGCGCTTATAGAGGGTGATAAAGACTTGGCTATTTAGGTACGGTTGTGATTCTTTCTCGATTTACCCCAGCGTAACTATCACTTGGTGTCTCACTCAGTTGAGAATGTCAAGAGGTTTTGTACATTGGGTACACCGTTTCTTTTCACAAGGATTAGTACAAGTTTTAGTAACAAATCTGGGGAATTTTACTTCATGATCTAATTTGGCATATCGGGTTTACTTCACCTTGTTGTCACTGCAATAGCCGATAGAATATGTGGAAGATATGCTTACCAAAGTGTTTATTGGATGGTTGATGATGTTGTTGATGTTGGTATTTGAACCGTTGACGAACCGCTGCATGTTCCCCTAAAACAAATATTCACCGAAGCCAAAGTTGTCATAACACATTCAAGTCGACATTGTTTACGGTTTTGTCTTGATTTTGTAAAATCCGTGAAAGAATCTATTTCGGTTTAAATCATAGACTCGTAAAATCCGTGACGATGGAAACATCTGGTAATAGTAAAGTGCATTACGGAGCTATCTTACGGTTTATTCTCGGTTTTGTAAAATCCCGAAGAATCTCTTTCTCGTTTAAACCATGGAATTGTAAAATCCGTAATGATGGAACCATCTTGGAGAAGAAAGTGTAATTCGGATCTTTTTGATCTTTGGTGCTACGGTTTCGCTTTGAAGAAAGGATAAAGGGTGTACTTCATGAATTGGGTATGTGTTTGGGTTGTCTTCATGGCGGTTTGGTTATTACATGGTTTTACGGGTTACGTGCTTTTAACCATGGTCGGGATGAAACCATTATCAAAGTTCATTTAAATATCAAAGAAGGCTAGATTTGAGCATTCTAGAAGATGTGACAACGGAGTTAATTGATATTATTTATTTGAGGTTGAAGTGAATTATCACGGCGAGTGTACTTAGTATTTGAAGGTATCGGGATGGTTGGATGAAGATTCTTCATGATCCTTGTTCGAGCTTATTATCATAAGCGAAGACTTGTAAATCTAGTTATTGTTGGGTGTCTTTTACCTTTTCTTTTACCACTTGGGGAATTGGGCTCATACCACCTCAAAATAACTATCACTTTAAGGAGTTACGTTGTAGTGCTCGATGTCACATTCAATTGTGGATTTTCAAGAGGTAATGTCGTCTTATACTTGATGGTTGGTTGGTTGAAGAGTATAGAGTACATAGAGAGTACTTAGAGATGCTAATGGAAATCGGCACCGCTCTTTGTTACATATGTGCAAGTTTAAGTCACGAGTTCGGGTAGTTTACTTTAGGTCAAATTCATCATATTGGGTTTTCTCCATCATTTGTCACTACAAAGAGCCTCTGAATGATAATAGGGTTTATTACATGTTTTGCCAAGAGAGCGAAAAGAGAGAGATTATGACGTATGAACACATCAGTTCATGCCTCGTTCTCTAAAGAAAAGAAAAGTGACCGATAAGATCGTTTATAAGCTCGACTAGGGATCGCTTGATGCGCTTTATCTTACATTATTGGAAGACTTAATTAAGAGAAATCTTCTTATTAATGACCATTCTCATCAACATGCTTCATACTTTTTCCATGCGCTTTCAAATATCAAGTGAACCAGACTCTCTGATGATTGTTTTCTTATTCCACTTGCTCAACTATAATGACGATGGCGACATCATGTGCTAATTTTGCGGGGAGAAGTGTGAAGAGACTACATTTGGATGATTTCACTTATTTAGTCAAGAATGGCATCTCCGTATGCAATTCTTGAGGGGAGAAAAGTGTGATTTTTTGCATTGTTGATTGATATTTGAGAATATAAATGGTCATACGGCTCTAAACTCATGTAAGAACCGAGCTTCTTCTTATCGGGTCATCTTCACATGGAGTATTTTCTCTTCTAAGAGCCGTTGGTTGACATCTTCACTCGGATTGATGAGTTTATCGACAAAGTGCTTCCGGTTAATGCTTCACGTATACATCAACATGATGATTCGAACAATCTCTGTTCTTGTTTGATGTGATTGGTAGTTTGGTGTTACCATCTTGTGTGTTCGTTGCGGCACGATTGCTAATTTCCTTGATGAACATCTTTTCATTCTTGTTTGATTGGGAGGATTTTAGTTAAGGGATTTGCAAGATGTAAGTTAATTGGGATGCTTTTGGTGTGAGTTGAAGATGTTAATTATCTATTCCCCAATGCACAATCTTGAAGAAGGTCGAGTCTGATCATTCTACATTTTACGCTACATGTTAGAAGACTAAAGGCGAGTTGCATTTAACGATCTAAAGACTTCTTCTTAATCTGGGCATCTATCAAGCAGTTATCGGTTTAGGGAGAGCACTAATTGGGTGAGAGTTATAAGTCGATTCAATCCCCAATTAGACTTGCTCATATTCTTTAGCGATGACTCCTCGAGGCGTTGTTATTGACTATTTCTCGTATTGGACATTTGACACAAGTTGATTACTTGAGTTAACCATTTATCACTTATTTGAGATTGAAGTTGACTTTCACAAAGGCGTGTTCTTATTTGATAACATGCTCGGGCTTAAGAATTTAAGTTGAAGACTTGGTTTATCTAGTTACCGGTGATCGGTGGATGGTTGAAGACACAGTTAACTATCACTATTAGGAGTTACTTTGTTTTACTCGGTGTCACACATATAATGGTGTGGATAATCGCAAGAGGTGTTAATGTCTCATACTTTGTTTGGGTAGTGAGTACTTAGAGATTTTCTTGAAGCATAAATTCTCTACAGTTCTTCCATCATTAGGTGCAAGCTTAAGATACAAATGTGGGAAGTTGACTTGGTTTCAAGTAGGGTATATCGGTTTTCTTCATCGATGGTCACTTCAAATTGTCTACATAAGGGTTGATAAAAATAGTCGGAGAGTCTTGACAAGTTGATTCTCACAAAGAGTTCACTTGAGGGCTTAATCGGTGATTCGATATATAATCACTTATTCGGAGTTGACATCCGCAGAGATTGTCATCCATGAGATAATCGATGACTTGGCACGCTTCTTCAATGTTATAAGTTATCCCTTCCTTGGGTATTAGTATACTTGGATACTTGAGCCTCATCTGCGATCATCGGGGAAGAAAATGTGAACATGGGAGGTGTTTTCATTCCCTCATGATGTGTATTCGGAGAGCTCTTGGCTTGGTGTACTTGGGTTCTTGAGCTTCATACACGATCATCGGGAAGAAAAATGTGAACATGGGAAGGTGTTTTCATTCCCTCATGATGTGTATTCGGGAGAGTTCGTGAGCATTATACAAAGAGGTCGATCGCATCAATTCAACTACTTGGGGAATTGTTCTCTTGACAACTTTTGGAATGGATCGCCTTGGACTTCATGGGAAAAGAATTTTGAGAAGATTATTTATACGTGGGATGATACGTTGCTATTCTTGTTGATGATATAACCTCGAAGCGAAGAATCACGGTGATTATTCTTGAAAGGAGCAATGGATTTATGATAATGGTGTGCTTTATGTGCACTGCTAAAGCAAGCTTGAAATAGAGCTTTGAATACGCTTTCGGCTAAAGGATTTTTGGTTTGGGGAAGCCGCCAAAGTATCACTTCGGATGGTTCAATTTCTTTCTTGATTCAAGAGCCACGGAAGCTTTGGCGGTGAATGTTTAAGAGTTGATGACTTCTATCTTCTACGACGTGCTGCTCGATATCTTTATCTCGGTACTCGTATCATCATCTTCTTTAACTATATCATCTTCTCTATCTTTGTATATATTTATTAAAAACCAAATACAAAAATATAAAACCAGCAAAACAAAATACAAAAATATAAAACCCACAAAAAGAAAATAGAAAAATATAAAACCATCAAAAACCCATAAAAATCAGAAAATTTTAAAAAGACCAAAAATATGTTTTCTCATGACATGTCTTCTGGTATCGATAACATCTGCGGTCTTAGAAATGTCATTCAATAATGTCACAGGACCATAGATGAAGTTCGAGCAGGAGGTGAAAATATTCTTTTCCAATACATGTCTCTAAATATGGCTTGCAGTTACTTCAGACTGTGACCCGTGCTTAAACTATGGCTTGCTATTATTTGAGATGGCAACCCGCTCTTTAAAGGAAGGAAAGTGTTGCGCTAAACAATCTTTCAAATATTTCGTGCACTTATCCTAATTCAAAATGAGGAAAGTATGTCGAAGGATCATTGCTCCTACACAAATGTTTTTTCGTCTAAAATTCTTCAGAAAAATATTTGTTGTTTTCATAAAGTGGTGGTAAATGAGTTGCTTGATAATAAATCAGAATCAAGTTTTCATAAAATTGCAAAAACTCAATCAATGATTTCAGCGCTTTTAAAACTTTTTAGAAAATGAGTCATTGATTGAGGGGATAATGTTAGTCAAATTTACATCATCTAACGGACTTTCCTAATTATCCTACGTGCTTAATTATAATATATAATTGCCTATGTTGAAGGACTAGGTTTCTAGGATGTGATTGTTAGGTTTAGATGATTATAGTTTGATGAACACATTATTTCCATACCTTATATGAACCGATTGATATATTGAATTGACTTGAATTAGTCGATTGCTATTTGGGTGATGTCGACCACCATATATCATGTGTGTGTTCACTAACGATGCGGTATATTGGTATATATGAATGTTCCCAAACCGGATCCCACAATTGAAGATGATTGGATGCCGCAAGGAAAGGGTAACTATATCTTGGGTTGACAAATGAAGAAAGGAGCTTAATTGGACTTCTATGGAGAGTTGGCATAAATGCAATGTAAGAGGTCTCACTTGCATGCGCATATGGTTTTCTTCTAAGTGATTGAAGAAAGCGAGCTTAATTTGACCTCGGTTGGCATTTAAAATGCAACGTAAGAAGAAGTCTCATCGCATCGCAGATGGTTTTCTTCCAAACCCTCGGCAACAACAACAAAAGCTTCTCAACCACTAATGTATCTTTGTGCAGGATACCATTTTTAAACAATTTTGAATAAATCTGATTAAATTGTTTTGAAAATGGAAAATATTGTTTTGAAAATTATTTGGACTTAATTTTGAAAATCACCGGACTTCATTTTATCAAAACATAAGTCACTCAATCATTGACGTATGTCATGGATTGAGGGGGAGTGTGATTTAAAATAAAATATTTTCAAACGATATTTCTTCATAAAAGGTCCGGTTTATGCGAAACAAAGTGGTGATCTAAAGATTTAATGTTATGTCATGGTATGATTTTCTTTAAAACTCAAAGATCACAAAATGAAATTTTTACGTTCTTGTTTGATTGTGAAATTGTTTTATTTTACTAAAAGATCTCTTAAAACAATCATACGATACTAACAATCTTTAATGTCTTAAAATGGTACTTATCATCATTTTCAAAATCAAATCTTGCCGTCTTTCCCCAAAATTTTCTAAATTATTTAAATCTTTTGGGATCACTAATCTCAAATGGTTTGAAATCTTTGATCGGTGAGAGATCGTGATTTAAATCTCAAATCTGCTTTTAATGGAATTGGTTTTAGTCCTTCAAAGGCACTCCGCCTCCATGTGCCAAACTATTTCAATATACATAATGCACATGTTGAGGGGAGCATTTATCCAAAACTAGATGAGTTTTAAATCAGACACATTTTCTCCCATGTTTTATAAACCTTATTAAATCACTTGGGATCCAAAATCTCAAAGGGTTTGATATTTTTGATCGGGGAGAATTTGTGATTTAATAATGAAATTTGATAAAGTTGATCGTTTGATTCGGTTTGTGTGTTGCTCTCTCATATGTGCTAAACGATTTGAACCTCGAAGCATATATTGAGGGGAGCATTTTAAAAGAAAAGAAACTATCGAGGTGCAAATGCTTTTATGTTTTAATATAAAGTACCTTGATTGAGTTTTAAATGGTTTCTTAATGGCTTGTGTGATCGTAAATGTGCTTCAAAAGAACTCTTTCCTCTATGTTATAAAATGATTTCAAATATCCCACGCACATATTGAGGGGAGAATTTACCAAGAAAATCAAATGGCTTTTTCTATGAAAATTGTGATCATGAAATTATTTCAAAGAACTCTTGCTCCATGTGCTCAACAATTTCAAATCATATGCACATGTTGAGGGAGGTTTTCTAAATGATCAAAACTATTAAGGTACAAAATGCTTTGATCTCGTATCACAAGTACCTTGATTGTTTTTCCAAATGATTTTTCAATTGGTTTCAAGGAAGAATGAACTATACCAAAAGACCGACCAATTTACTTTATGTATGGTGTTATAAGGATGGTTAGGTTAGGTATTAGTTCCACGATCCGCTGAACCGGAGGGATCTACCGAGGACAATCCACTAGATAGTGTAGAAGTCCTTAGGTATGATGGAAAAAGAGAAAATGAGAATATGGGAAGAGTGCGGATCGAGAGAGAGCTAGTCTTGGAATAAACCCAACAAGGTTCTAGTTATGAAGTCTCGGTAAGCAATCAAGGGGTTGAAGAATGAAAAAGAACTAAATGTGAAAAAGGGTGAAAAGAAATAGCCCTCCATCAATTCAACCTCGGTACATGGCTAGGGTTCAATACATATGCTCTTGGTGTTTACTAAGGTAACACCGGTATTGAAGACAAGACATCATGGACCCAATGATGCCTGACTAAACTTCCCAAGCTACTCAAGTTCCTCTTAAAAGTGCTTGTTTCATTCTCACGGGGAACCAACATTATCTATCGACTTTCTCTTAGAGATTGTTGATATTGAAGAAGGAGACCTCTCCTAGTCTCCAACACAGGGAACCAAATGTGCACTATTGAGTCTAGAGCCAAGAGATCATCCACAATATCTCGTTAGGACACTAAATTCATGAAGACTTCTTTGTTTCACACAATGTGGAAAGTAAGTATATATTAAGAGTCCTACGATTATCCTTGTGGTATTGCGAACATCCGAGTGGTATGTAAAAGTATTCACGATGAAGATGGAAATCCTTCTAGAGCCAACATCAAACAAGCTCTTGGTGGGTGACATGTGAGATCTTCTCGTAAGATCAAGCTTGTGACAACCGGATAGAAACGATGGGAGATTCATTCTTGAATCAACCTTGGTCGAGAATGGAATTGACGAATACATTTGGAAAAACCGTTCGATGTGCAAACCTTCTTTTCTCTAGCACGTCGATTGTGTATTCATTTCAAATTCAAAAGTATCTCGATTGAAAAATACTTTTAGAAAACCGCTCGATGCGCGAATCTCTTCTTTTCGCTAGCACGTCGATTGTGTACTATTTTCAAATACAAAAGTGTTTTGATTGAAAATTGATCTTTCTCATAAAACCTTCGTCGTATTGCAAAACTCTTTATTCTAAGCAATACGCGATTGTTTTCAAATCAATTTTCATCAATCGGTGAATCTCAATTATTGGTTCACTCACTCCGTGTTGTCTTCTTTGAGACGTTCGGTTTGAGAGAACGACTAGAACAATTGCGAAAACTCATCAAGGAGATTCTTAGGAATCCTACCGATCACAGCAAGATTTGTAATCGATCAGCGGGGAACCGTGGGCGTGTACCTCAATTCAACGAAAGTGATCAAAGACACTTTAAATGCGCTTTATTACTAATGTTGTTTGCGGTACATTTGGATGGTTGCGGTACCGATCGAAATGAAGAGTCAATCCAAAGCCGCATGCTCACGGCATCCACACTTAATTTGAAGAAATCATGACCGGTGCATATCTACATAACCCGGCTCGATATTTCATACTATGCTTCGTCATTCCGCAAATATCATGAACCAAGAAGGCTTCCGCTACTCTAATGGAAAGATGTCATGATTCAAAAGTGTGAGCATGTCGGTCCAAAAGTCACAACTTCACATGATGGCAACACAATAAAGGGTGATCCAGATTTCATCGTGGTCGATGATCTCAATGAAAGCTCAAGATCATCAAGATGTGGATCGTTCAAAGACCTCCAAGAAAAGTACAAATCTATGCGACTTTGAAGAATCGCTACAAAAGCACAAAGATTGCGAAGTGAAGAATTCAAGTCTACTGAGCTCAAGAACAATGTCAAAGAAAGAATGCTAGGATGAAAATGGATTTCATGGGGTGACCTCCTTAGGGAGATTGTTAGGAATTGGAAATTCCATGTTAAAGTGTCGTCACCCCAATTATAGTCTAGCATATGTTAGCTCGTAGATTTGTAGTTATTTACGTTATGTAGTAGTTTATTAGTTAATTTGTAGCGTAGAATATTTTAGTGCAACATCGTGGAGGAAGGACGGGTCTTTACCCATCATGCACGATCCACGATCCGATAGGAGGACTCGTATGTTTGTAACTATAAATACCCTTCCATTCCATGGAAGGGTGGTGCTCTCATTCAATCTAATATTCCATACTTTGTGTAAACCTCTAGCAAGAACACCTCTCTCTCTCTACTAACTCTCTAACTATGGCAAACATGTATTTTGATCATCCAAGACCACCCGAATCATCAACACAATAAAAATAACGATCCTACAATATCCCTACACTTGGTATTTTCTTGTCCTCAAGCAAATGTGCTTTTAGCCAATCAATTTAGAAGTTAGAGATCATGAAGCATTAGTTTAGAACGATTCACAACACATATAAGCCCCGTAAAAGTCATAACAAGCACGGAAAATACATACTAGCACCTCACATGGGGTGTTTGGATACTCACATCTCTTGGGTGTATATGAAATATAACAAGTTGGAAATGGAAGATAAACACTCATTAATCGGTCCTAGTACATCGATTACCATAGGCTTGAGACTAGATCAAACCTCTATCGCTTTGGCGTAAGCACCTAGGAAAGACTATCCAAGAGGTCTTTATAGGGTTGTAACGTTAGGCTTACGGTAGGGGAACAAAGGGTTTGGTGGGATAGGCTATGTAGTGGTGGTAAGTCAAAAATATTTTTGTTACAAGCATGCGAAGAATGGCGTTGCTAAGCCAAGACTCGACAATCTAAACTCTAGATAACTGAAACAAACAAACATAAATTTAAAGATAGATGTAGGATGGTAGCCGTATGTTTTTTTTTTTTTTTTCAACACTCTTTTTTTTCTTTTTCTATTTTTTTTGATTTTTTCATACACTTTTACTCTACCATCCTCAACGATAACATCAAAATGATAGGGATTTATAGGCACATCCCTACACTTGAGTTTTATTACTCTAACACTAAATATGACCCGAATTGAAAATATCAAACACTTGGAGTACATTATTATGCAAATAAAAGGAATTTGAATTTAACGTTCCCTTCCCGTCATCTCATAAAATTTAACTTTTCCCATGAGTCCCAATCATCCCAAAACTGTGTACAAAGGATATGACTCAACTTAGAAACTTATGCAAGCAACTAGATAATTGAACTATGGGTTAAGTGTGATAACAATAATGCACTAAAAGTGAGTGCATACAAGGTAGGCTAAAGCGACTTGGGTATACATTTGGGGGTGGGGTGTAAACAATGCTCTTCATTGATATTCCGGAAAACCGAAACATCACGAGAACCACGAAAAGGATATGCTCTAAGGGGTTAACTAGGTGTATCAAACAAGGGTTATCCGGAAAACTCAAAGATGTGGGGGAATTACTCAACTGATGTGGAAAAAGTAATTGAATTACAGGTATCAAACAAGGGTTATCCTGATGCCTCTTATCATTTAGTTATTCCTAACTACACAAGTGTAGTCTTACTAGCGATCTCGGAATGCATCACAAAACAAGTTCTAAAATCTATTATACTACCGGTTCACACTCTAAGCATTAAAGATGAATGCTTTAATTCCTACTAATCTAAGGGTGATCCTCACATTTTGTGTGGAATTTAAGTGGTAAAGGTTTTTGTGCTAGTCATATAACTTCCTATCCATGAGACGCTTTATTAAGACTAATGGCCCACTCCTATATGTCATGAAAATTGAAAATTTGGTGCCAAAATTACGCTAACCGACATTTTCTCATGGTTTATTACGTAAATGCAATTGGACAAAGCAAATAGTCAAGGATAAGCATAGTTTCAAAGTTCCCGTTTTATTTTCCCTCCCTACACTTAAACTGAACATTGTCCCCAATGTTCCCTGAAAGTGTTAAAGTTATGATAATAGAAGGTAATTAAAAGCGAATGAAACTAATACTCCCTTGATTAGCTCGGTAGGATCCGTGTAAAGTGGTGGTTACATCTTTCTTCAAGAAGAACGTTTGCGTGAAAAGCTCCTTCTCATCTTGTGTATCTTCTTCTTGGTAAATTAAACCTGCACACTTGATAAAAACAAACGAAACCTTCGCGTATAATCGGCGGTAAGAATATATATAGGACTCTACTAAACTAGGATATAATGCTTGTGGAATGGATGTTTCAAACTTCGGAAAATTAAGACCGAAAATTCCAAAATTTATAAGTAGCTCGAAACGAGAAAAAGTAATCATTGTTTTGCTCCTTCCCGACGCCGTCCGGTTGCGATCCGACGCCACAAGTTATCCTGACAGAAAGGTCTGCGATTTTCTGGAAAAATTCGGAAAATTTATATCTTTGGAATCTGGAAAAAAATCCTGCAAAACATCCATTATGACTCGATACAAGCATTTGACTCTAACAAACACACATATATATCTTCTTCAAGAATTGTAATCCTCCCTACACTTATCCCTTTTGTAAAATACCTTTATATGTAATTACGACGAGGTTAAAGACAAAATAAAGCATTTTTACAAATTCAAACATGAGAATAAACAATCAATGAAAAGATATATGACACACAAACAAGCAAACAATTAAGCACGGGTTGCCTCCCACGAAGCGCTTTTCTTTATTTATGAGTCTTGTAGCGGACTCAAGTCGTGCCCTACGTGACTTCATTCACACCTTCCTTTTTGCTCTTCCTTCGTCAAAGGACGTAGACGTTGTATGCTTACCGTGGATTCCTTGCCAACGCCGCCTATTATGGTAATGGCTTTATCCTTTAGATTGGTTTCCTTCATCAGATAAGGCCCAAACCATCTTGGTTTGTTTCTACCTCGTAATGCCCTTATTCGTGATTTGTATAAGAGTACTTTCTCCCTTTAAAAATTCCTTAGGGTTCTTTTGTGTTTGTGGTATTGAAGTGGGATTATTTCCTAACTTTTATCGCGCTTCCACAATGTTGCATGTAATCCTTGAACCATGAAATCTCTAAGCCCTTTTTCCCAATCGTTCATTTTCTTCTTAACCACATTGTTAGGAACTTGTGGATTCTCATCCGTAATCTTCTCCATGATTTTAAGAGGATATCTTGGAACAATGGGTATCCTAGCGTACCCTTTGCCGCTTTTAAGTATCATGATGCCCTCTCCGCATTTGATGGTTGCTTTGGCAGTGGCCAGAAAAGGTGTCCCAAGAATGAGTGGCATGTTTCTATTTTCCTCAATGTCTATGATCACAAAATCAACCGGATAGACAATATTAGCCACCTCTATTAAAACATCCACTGCGATTCCTATGGGGTAGACATAGGTGTGATTTGCTAAGGAAATTATAAGATCGGTCTTAGCTGGCTTTTCCCTAGTCAACTTATTATAGATTGATAATGGCATTATGTTTACATCAGACCCTTGATCAGCTAAGGCATTTATATTATCAATGTCACCTATGCTACATGGTATCACAAAGTTCCCTGTGGTGTCTCATTTTTTAGTTACTAGTCTTTTAGAACCAGCTCATACAGAGGTCCCATAGGCATGGTGTCATACTCTTCTCCTGTTATTTTTCCTTCAAGCGCTTCCCTAAGAACCTTATTGTACCTAAAGTTGTTCACTTGGTTAACAATGGTTTTTTTGTTAATTTTGTGCTTAAGGTAGTACTCAATGGTCTCAGGCTCATTATTAGGTTCAACCTCCTCCTCTTCCTCTCCTCGGCTTCCTTCTCCTAAACCTTTCCATCTTCGGGCATAATGGAAATGGCGTTAACAAAGCAAGTGGGAGGATAATCATTGCTTCTTACTAGCACCTTTTCGAGAACTTTTGTCTTGGTATATTCTTTTACCAGGTTCATCATTTCCGTCATCTTTGGCTGCATTTCCTCAATTTTTCTATAAACCTCCTCTTCAAATTTTGTTAATCTCTCCGTATGAGCTGCCATGTACTCCCTCATTTGTTCCTTAAAGTTTGGTGAGAGTGGTATTGGGGAAGTAGAATGGAAGTGCCGTTCGGAATTAATATTTTGCTCACGACTTGGGGATTCAGAGAAAAGAGTTGGGTGGTTGGTGGAATTGGCGGAATTGACTATTTCCCGAGGGATTGGTACGGGGGCTCTCTTATGCCTTTCTATCAGATAATCAATCCTTCTCTCAAGAGCACTCATTTGCTCTTCGGTAACGTTGGAAGATTCAAGAGGAGTTGATATGGCATTAACCACTTTAACGGGGTTTCAGGGGATTCATTCCAATCTTCGTAGCTTCGATCGGCAAGCTCTTTTATAATATCCCAAGATTCATCTGTGTTAATGTCGCTAAGCCTTCCACCGGCGGCTTGATCAATGGATCGCCTAGTGATGAAATCGGTATGGTCATAGAAGATTTGGATTTGAAGCCAAAGATCAATACCATGATGCGGGACTTTATGGAGTAAGTCCTTGAATCGAGTCCATGCTTTGTAGAGATTTGCCTTGAAGTTGTTGAAACGTCAAGATGTCTCGTCTTAGTTTAGTGGTTCTCCCGTGGGAAAAATTGAGCAAGGAAGCGAGGTGAGATCATCCCAACTTGAGATGGAGCCGGGGAAGTCGCTCAAGCCAATTACTAGCTTGGTCCCAGAGAGAATTGGAAGAGACGGACCCATGGTCTCGAGTAGTAGAGGTCGATGGAATTGACAATTTTAAGGAAATCCTTAAGATGTCGATTAGGATCTTGAACGAAGTCCGTGGAATGCACATCCATTTTGCGCCAACCGGATGGTGTGGAATCGCAGGTCGTAGTTTGGCTTGGTCGGGAAGCTCAATTGTGTTCCTATAGCCTAGGTGGCTTGGTCTCGAGTATTCACCAAGAGTACGGCCTCTTGGCGGGTCATTTGTAGTAGGTTGATGAATGGTGGTTGGTTATCACCTTCCATGATGAAAAGTGATGGGGTTACTAACAAAGGTTACGAAGAAGGGGATAGACTACGAGGAGGCTAAAATTGAGAAAAAGAGCTTACTTGATAGGAATCAAGCAAGGAAACCTAAACGAGGTGGACTCTAACTAGCTATTCTATTCCGCACGCGCCAAAACTTGATAACGCTACACGCGTCGTTCGGGGTCAAAGGAACTTCCTTTCGTCAACAAGTTTTTCAACACCCCAGCGGTGAACCTAATTGTTGTAGTGTAGTATCGTGTTAAGCCACGGAATTGATATCGTTCTCTAGGGAATAGGAATGCTAGTGAGAAGTTACTACGCTAAGGTTGGGATTTAGGAATATTATTTTTATCTTTTTGTTTTTAAGAAATAGAAATGTACGAATCTCGTGGTATTGGATTTGGGGTTGGTATTTCACCGATTACTCTATTCGCCTAATTATCTAATCTAAGGTGTATGTAGTCTATGTCTAATTATTGTGTGCTCGTATGATGATTTAAAGATTTGTTTACTTAGGTTTTATTACTCCTTAATTATCTCCTATTGATGGTTGAATTGTCACGTCCTTATTCTTAATCGCGTTGTGTGTCTAAGGTCGTAGGGTATGCGTTTATCCCTAACTCTTTGAAACTACCAAAGGTTATTGCCTACAAAATCTCTAGGATTTATAAACTTAACACTAAGGTACTCTTCGGATGGTTTAGCCTACAATGACTCTAGGTACTATAAGCTAAGGTTCACAAAGATTAATCAAGCATTAACTACACAACGGATGATCTATCACAATACTAGATCATTAACAATTAAGATAAGAGACAACCAATCAATATTCAATAATTAAGTTTCATATTCCCTGAGCAAACACACAAGTAAATTAGACGGACATGGGAAACATGCAAGCATACACACAATTAATTGAAGACATAATTAAATTAATAAAGTAAAACACTTATCTTGATGTAAGATAGGGTATGGAACCCTAAAATACTGTACAAGACATCCTTGGTTCGGTTTAGGTTTTTACTCCAAAAGACTACACACTGAAAACTAAAAAATTCGGATTCTATATATAAGATTACACATGCGATGACGTTAACCTTTGATTTGTGACGCCGTCGGGTCGCCATTATTAGAGTTTCGTCTTGGCCACGTTAGTCTTGCGACGGCGTCGCCTTATGCTAATAGCGCCGCCCCTACAGTCTCGGCGACGTGCGGATCAAATCTAGGTCGCCCGAGTTGCGGCGCCTACTCTTTTAAAACCACAGGCGATCACTTGTAAATGAGCAATTTGGCTCGAGCCATCACAAAGTTGTCCGACGACATCACTAGTTGTGCTCGACGCCACCTTCGTTCAGCAGACTGAGTGTCTCGATTCTTGACTTTGGCCATTTTCTTCGTATATTCGCGTCTTTTCGTCCGAATAAGTGTCATTCCAACATTTTGCCTTCAAGGTACCTAAAAAGTGAAAAGGAACGATATTAAGTAATAACGGATACAAAAGTGATCAAATAAGGGCTTAAACGACCCCTCAAAAGGTACATTTTAAAACCTTATCAAAAGGCTAATCAAGTTGTCAAAATCCATAATGATGATAACTATGCCGATTTATTAACAAAAGGACTTGATGTGGGTAGATTTCATGACTTGGTAACATATATTGGAATGCTTAATCCATAAAATTTTGTGTCTAATGGTCTTTGGTGTTGAGGGAGGTTTTGGTACTAAAATTGTTGTATGAATTTGTATAAGTTTGTATATGTTTGCTTGTATTTTTGCTTGTCCACTAACTTTTATCCAGGAGAATAAGGCTAATAAAGTGAAAACTAAAATGCAAGCGATGGTAAAGTTACTCTCATAGTGGAAAAAGTAAAACAAAGAAACTTCATTGAGAAGAAGTTCATTACATTCAAGAAGAGAGTACTAACTACCATCATCAAAACACAAAGATAAAAACCTAAAACAACCTACACCCCTACACCCTACACCCTACACAAGCTACTCCATTGGCTTCTTGCCCTTACCCTGATAGTTGTGCTTGGCCTTCTCTGTACTCTTCCTTTTGTTCTCAAAGGTTGACTGCATTTTTGGACAAGCAAGACCAAGAACTTGTGGAGGAGGCCTTGGTAGCATTTCAGGCTTATTTGGTATGGAGATTTGCTTCATGTTAGAGAGAGCTGCTCCCAAAGCCTTTGTCAGAGCCCTTGGCAACTTCTTGGACAACGAATAGGTCTCATCATCATCATCATCATCATCATCGATGAGTGGAGTAGAACTCAAGAAGGTGCAGGCTTGGCAAAGGTGCGAGCTTGGCAACAGTGCGGGGCTTGGCAATGAGACTTGGCCTTCTTAGTCGGCTTCTTAGAAGAAAAGCTTGTAGCACGGGGTGGAAAGTAACGTGTCCACCTCGATGCCTCTACAGATGACTCGAAGCAAAAATCTCAGATCAGAATCAGAAGAGATATCAATAATGTTGGGAAGATTGCTCATGGTGATTTTTAGGGATTTTTTTGCAAGTTAGAATGTGTTTTGATAAAGATTATGAAGGGCTGAGCCCCTTTATATAGGCAAAGTCGATCAAAAGGGTTCATTAATAGAGATATTTATTTTTACCTATTTTGGTAGGTTGAAAAGTAAATATGGATATTATCGGGTTGACTTTGGGATGATATTTGTGAATAGTGGCTTGGTTAAAATAAGTTGGTTATGAATATTCTTTGTACTATACTAACACTTGCAGGTACATAACCAATCTTTGCTGGGAGTTGATCATAAAAGGTGTGTAACTAAGACACACAACAAATGGTTTTTGAT
This sequence comes from Chrysanthemum lavandulifolium, assembly GCA_022545495.1. NCBI lineage: Eukaryota > Viridiplantae > Streptophyta > Magnoliopsida > Asterales > Asteraceae > Chrysanthemum > Chrysanthemum lavandulifolium. The sequence continues at coordinate 120,051,230 of CM040242.1, forward strand.
TCACCATGTCTAATCCACATAAAAATCAACTAGTCTAGAGCAAACAGCTACTTGTAAAGACTTAACAAATCCGTTTATGGTTGATAGTTTACCAAAAACTATATGGTTATCAACTCACCATATTCTATATGATTAAGAGTTGGCTAGTCCATAGCAAATGGCTCATGGTAAAGATATATCAAATCCGTTGATAATGGTAGTTTGCTAAAACTATAATAAGAGATCAATTTTCATATGTTTTACTTACCAACGCTGCTCTTGAAAATTTTGGAAAAAAAATTACCATTGCTAGTTCACAGTTTAGTTAATACAAATAAGCCGTAAAAAGTTTATTTATATTTTACGATCTTCTAATGTTTTGTCGATAACAAACGTAAAATCATTTTAACGAAACAAATAAAATAAATAAATTGTTTGAACTAATAGTTTCTAACATATTCACATTTTCATAAAACACTAAAATAAGTATAAGTGATTTTATGATTTAGTAATACATATGTACAACAACTAGTGTTTACATATTTGGATTAAATATACACATAACTAGTATGTAGTATATTGGGTAATATAAATGGGTAGAAACTTAAGTATCACAACCCATTGGGCAAATACATTGAATGTAGTTGGGTACAACCCAAAGCCCATAACCCATGGATCTTGACCCATAACCCATTGCATGAAGTCATGCTTATATCATACATGGATAATATCCATAACCCATGGATCAACCCATACCCAGTGACCAAGTGCATTGCACTCAAAGATACATTGTATCTAGCCAAAGATCCATGGTTCAACCCACGACCCATGACCCATAACCAAAATACCCATGGGTAAAGGGGCGCCCCACGGATCCCTAGCTTAACGCTAGACGCAATCCCTTATGGAAGGGATCCGTGGGATCCGGGAACATGAGGATTTTCCTCTATAAATAGTGAGCCATTTCTTCATTATTTCTCACCCTTTCTAACACACTTTCTCCCGAGTTAAAACTCACTAACCTCGGATCCAAGAGATCTATGTTTGTAGTTTTGTTTTCGTATGATCTTTAGGTACCTCTTAAAGGCAAGGTCACCACCTTTGAAGCCGAGCAAGCTCAAGCCCATGAGTTGCCATGCTTCCTCATCATCAATGCTCTTCAAGTCTTCTTGTTGATGATTCCTTTCTTTCTTCAAAGAAGTGTAGTGTTGAAGACATTAGTGAAAGATGTCTCAAGTGTCAAGATGAAGATATTAGTGAAGGATATCTATCGCTCATAGCATAAGCACTTGTGGTAGGTGCTTAGAAGTCAAGACAAGAAGCATTAGTGAAAGGTGCTTGAAGTCAAGACTAGAAGCATTAGTGAAAGGTGCTTAGAAGTGAAGACACAAGACATTAGTGAAAGGTGTCTTGTAGATCTAGTCAAAGGCATTAGTGAAAGGTGCCTTAGATGTACATTCGATATGGTGTGTTTCGATGTACAATATAGACTAGTATTAGATCCAAGGATATTGATATCCTTGATGATGTTGTAAAGGAGTAGATCTCCTTTGGGATTAGTCGTTGGTGTAGTGTGGTAGTAGTTCCTCCATTGCAATGGAACTAAGTGCTTAGCCTAGTACCTAATAAAGGGTATGCGACGTTGTGAAGGTGTAGTTCACCTTGGAGTAAAAGAACTAGGTACTTAGCCTAGTACCTTATAAAGGGTAGGCAACGTTGTGTAGGTGTGGTTCACCTTGGAGTGAAAGAACCCGGTGGTTAGCCTAGCACCGAAAAATGGGTAGGCGACGTCGTGAAGGCTTCTCCGCCATAAGGAGATTGGTGTAGTGTTTACGAACTCTCGAGTAGGTGACTCGGGGAGCGGAGTAGGGCAAGGAGGGTGTCCTTGTAGCCGAACCACTATAAATACTCGCTTTGTGATTTTGTGCTTCTTACTCTTATCTTCTCATTACATATCTTTATATTCTTGTTTATCAACATCCAACACACACAACCAAATAGATTGACATAAGTCGATCTAAATAATTAAAGGAAGTTTTAATTGGTAAAACTATTCAACCCCCTTCTAGTTTTCC